>JACXGK010010283.1:0-18184 GCA_016801125.1 Novumbra hubbsi | reverse complement strand
TTGCCTGTGATCTAACCGTCATTTCTCTGGCCTTAGAGTTGTCTTACAGTCCACCTGGTCTTTGCCTGTGATCTAACAGTCATTTCTCTGGCCTTAGAGTTGTCTTACAGTCCACCTGGTCTTTGCCTGTGATCTAACCGTCATTTCTCTGGCCTTAGAGTTGTCTTACAGTCCACCTGGTCTTTGCCTGTGATCTAACCATCATTTCTCTGGCCTTAGAGTTGTCTTACAGTACACCTGGTCTTTGCCTGTGATCTAACAGTCATTTCTCTGGCCTTAGAGTTGTCTTACAGTCCACCTGGTCTTTGTCTGTGATCTAACAGTCATTTCTCTGGCCTTAGAGTTGTCTTACAGTCCAACTGGTCTTTTCCTGTGATCTAACAGTCATTTCTCTGGCCCCTGCTAGTTTTACCTTACCTCAGTTGGACAAATTAATCTGCCAAATTAATTCTGCACCGCCACCGCAGAATTGAGTAACTCTTTGATTACTGCTTTCGATTGATGTTCCCCTATGTGGGTTCTCAGTGACAGAAACAATGCAGGAAAAACTGGGCACAGTAGAGCCTCTGTGTAAGTGATAAGAGCAATTATCATACTCCTGGGAAACATCATTCTGGAGCCCCCATTTTCTTACAATCCCTAATAAGCTTTCGAAAAATATAGTATTTCAACAAAATGGGAAGTAACAAGGTTTCTGATGACCCAAACGAAAGCAGACATCCTCAGAGTGCACACAGAAACTTGACATGCAACTAACGAATGTGCCCTAAAATGTACTTCACAACATCAAACGGTACAAGCATTTCCAAAAACGTGCGGTCCAAGCCCAGGCGAAACACATCCGGTTTAACCATGTGATCAGCACAAGTGAATGAGACTCCATACAGCGCCAACCTTAGTTAGGTTGTCTAGATCTTAACGCACAAATCCAGCATGACATCAGCCACAGTGCACATATACCATCTAGTTTGGAGGTTGTTCACCCACAGGATTACCCTTTAATTAAACCTGAACTTCTGACCAGTGCTCCAATACTGACATGTTGAAGGTTCTGTAGATGCGGGAGGTGCTTGCTTCTTATTGCCCCTTTATACCCTGTTGCTTAGATACCAAGCAGTAGCCTTGTAGATTCCAGATCATCACTGAGTGCTTTGTTACCTTTCAACTCATCAATTCGACTGTACGATAACAATCTTTAACTATGGTGCTTGCACTTGGATTTCTGTCTTGGTGAGTACATGTTATATGTGTGTAGTGTACTGTTGATTTGGTGTTTGGGTACTGTTGATAGTGGTCAGCTCTGTAGAATGTGCCGTGTGTAGTAGCAAAGATAGTTAAAAATGTACTGTTCCAGTCAAAGGTTTGGTCTCAACTACTCATTTAAGGCATTTAAAAGAAATATTTGTAAGGATTACATTTCTAAATAAAGGAGTGCAATCATCAATGGGCATGGAGGCAATTAAACCCTCAATGCCCTCTTAATAGGCATGATTCCTGCAAGGTTAGGTGTTTGCTAAAGCTTGGGGCTTGGGCGGGTACACTTTGGGAACAGAGAGAAGGGGAGTGGCCCCAGTTTCCTTTTACTTTTTCTAAGTGGCTCAGATTTGTTCTTTTCTATGTACAAATTTCAAATCATATAAAAGCTGTTGGTCAGATGTACTATGGCCGCGTGAAAGGTTGGAAAACGTGCTTAATGTATTACACTGGCTTTAACTTTGTACAAAGTGTGATTGAAGCTACAGGGATAATATTGACTCATAGGTTTTATGCAACAATAATAGCTACTTTAATAAATAAATATTTTACAGACTTACTAAGGCTTACTTATATCTTGACTTCCTTTCTTCTGAAGTCAATAAGCTTCAACCAAGCCTAATCAGCGCCTGTCTATTTAACTGCTTTATGATGAATACCATAATCTTTTGTAAAAACATATTTACTTATTATTACTTATTTTATTATGTAATATCTCATCTCAATAAATATATAAAAAATAGTAACTTATAATAATTGTGAAATATTGCTGTGTGTATAGTTCTTCCTCAAGTAAAAAATTCCAAGAACAAATTCCCTGGCCACTGTCAAACTAACTGTTACTAGTGGTGTGCTTTTTCCCCTGTCACAATCCTTTAGAAATTGGCTTTTTTTTGGTGGCGGGGGTGAATCTCATTAAACAGGTTGCAGCCACTCACAAATAGGTTTAGAACTTTGACTCAATTCTCATTGTGCAAAAAACAATGACATTCTCGAGTGGTCACATTGAAATCCATGGGCGTACTTGATAAAGGGCTTGGAAGACAATTTCTTTCTGCGTAACATTGCATTTCACTCCATTTTTCAGGGTGTGTTTGTTATGGTTACAAACAAAAAGCAAACTGAAACACCATGGCACTGTGCTGTGCTATACTCATACACTACTATTTAGAAATGATAGCACCAATACAACTTCAAACTAGAGTTGGATGAACTCAACTGAAATCATTGTTTTCTGATCCAGATGAAGATCGCCTCACCAGAAGGAAGAGTTTTGTTGACACCATTTCTCTTCAAGTGGATTTCATTCCCAATAGCCTTCCAGACAAGGTATGTCTTATCCTATTCTCTACTGACTCAGTGAACACACAAAAGGAAATGTTATTCATGATATGCACATTATGTAACTTACTGTTGAGAAAATGGTCTACATTTTATTTCTTTGCAGTCTCCGTTGGCTGAAGAGATCACCTTTGAGACACTGAAGAAGGCCATCGGTAGGTCATTAAACCCCTCTCTAAACAGAACATCTTCAACTGGGACTTTGTCAAACACAGTCTATTAGGTAGATGTCCCAGCAAATATAAGATGACACACACTGTGTAATTTCAAACAGTATTGAATATCGACCCCCTTTTAAATAAGGTGCTAATTTTTTTAAATAACTGACAATCCTTTTAGAGTTAGTGATGCAAGGCGCACACTATTCCATTTTGGACAAGTCAACTAAATACTTGAAAGATGTTCCATACGCTCCTCTCTTCTGTCCAGACACCACTGGGTTGGAGGAGCAGGAGAAGGAAAAGAGACGCCAGGTCATGGAGAAGTTCCAGAAGGCTCCGTTTGAGGAGATCGCTGCCCACTGCGAGTCCAAGGTAAAACCGAAACCAGTAATTGTCACAGTGATTTTGCACAAGACAAAAAAAAACGTAGTGTTTCTTTTGCGAACACACACACGTACACACATGACCCCGCATACACTGGAATCCAGATTGACATCGTGAATTCGATGAGCCCAGGGAAAAATGGAATATCACAGATGGAAACCGTGAACAAGTATAAACCCTGAAATTGCATTTGAAGTGTGCAGACTTTTCTTCTTTTGTAACTCTTTGAGAAACATAATAACAATTCTAATATTTCCAGCATTTCAGACTACTGAATCTGCAAAGACTACTAATAAGTTGCTTTTGAAAAGATTCAAGCAAGCCCCAGTAACTTTTTGTTCGGTTTAAAGCGTTTATTGTATTAAACTTTAAATTAACTGTGGTTGCCTTTCATCAACAGGCCAATTTGTTACATGACAGACTGACGCAAATCTTTGAGCTCACTATCCGGTAAGTGACTATCGAGGATAGAAAAAGCCTGAATATACATGTTTATTCGTCAAATAATTTCTAAAGCCTATACTAAATATATGTAGTATATAATATATTTAGTATTCATTTTTTTTCTATTGGGTTTGTTGTTGTTAGACGAGAGAAATTGCAATTGTGGTGTTGAACTGTATTTACATAAACCATTTTCTCCTCCCATTTCTCCTCCCTCTTCATCCTTTCCACTCCTCGTCCCTCTGGTTCCATCTCTTTCCCACTGTTTTCCTTTTCTTTTCTCTATCGCATCTGTCTCTCTTCCACTCCCCCTCCCTCTCCCCAGGCCCCCTCCCAGCCCCTCTGGAGTGGTGTCCATCTCAGCAGGCCACGCCCAACACCAGTCGGTCCCCGTCTACGAGATGAAATTCCCCGACCTGTGTGTTTATTAGGTCACTAGTAAGAAACTCTGTGTCCCTAAAACTGTCCCGTCCTCTAACCCTACCTAGACCCCGTGCTTCTACTAGAGCTAAGACAAACCCCAACCACTAATACGGTGCACCCAAAACCCTAACCCATGTTCCAAGTCCAATTACAGGCAAGAAATAACCACTAAAATCAATACCACATCCGCTACAACTATGGCCGCTGGAACGATGTCCTCACAATGCACATTGTTCCAAGATCATTCCTCAGACGCTGTTTATTACCAGAAGCAATGGCTTCTGGTAATGTGGCTTCTGTGGCTGTAGCTTACACAGACACATGAGCAGACCACACACACACACACATATTCCCACAGATAGTCTAGTCAAATGGCTATGGTCCATTCGCTAATATGCTCCAAAAGCGAGGATGAACCACAAAGTACTGTAGGCGCCGTACCTTTTTAAAGAACCCTTACTAGCAAAGAATTGGCTAATTAACAATAACAATTTTAAACTGTTTTGTTAGCTACATTTGTGCTTGTGTGTTATTAATAACCTGTTCAAAACGGACAGATTTCTTGAGTCGTCTTTACGATTTACTGTTGTGACGTGCATCTACTTATTTCTGTACATAGTAGAGAGAAATATTTTTTAGCTGCCAGCCTGAATAACTTTTTTTTTTTTTTTTATTATTGATATTACGCAGGTTAGTATTGACGCCATAGAACGATAATGCCTTTTTTGGTTGACAGGCTTAGTTGAAAGCCCTGTAGAAGTGCTAATTTGATCCATCAAGATTTAATTAGCAAGATGTCATGGTTTAATTGAAAACCGATTCATATGTTTGTCTGTGTGAAAAGACTAGGTGTATTTCAGAGTTTTTTATTTTGTTTCTACTCATTTCTTTTCTGAAAGCCCCAGCTGGCTCGATTGAGTAGTGTTCTTTATTACAGGTCTGTTAGGGCACCGTTTGCACCCTGTTATGGGAATAGGTTTCTAGTAATGTACACACCTGTTTTACATGGTCCTGAGTTATCTTTCACTGAATTAAAAAAACATTTCTCCAAACCTCATATATCCATGCACTCAGGATTTGTCCTGAAGAAATTGTTTTGTGGACCAGCTGATGCCGATAAAAAAACAAGCAGTTTATGAAGGCACACGTGATAGAGTTGCTATATGGGCAATTTCGGATGATATGCAGGCCGGGTGTTTTTTCCCCCACAGTACTTCTAACATTTGGTACAGAAAAAGTAAATACTATTTACAGACAACCATCCCAATTCATTGAGTTTGGCCAGTCGTATATATGTTGTCTCTTTAGACATGCTAACAGACACTGTTATAGCAAACGGATCATTTCACATTGGTAGACATGTTCTCGTTCCAGTGTTTTTGCTTGGTCTTCACTTGATATCGCAATGCATTAAATGTAGACTCAGATATCTGTATAATATGTATGCGGTGGCCTCACGGTTTCAGTTTTTGAGGTAGGTCATGCGGTAGGTCTGGTCGTCAGCAACCTCTGCCCTCCTGTCTTTTGTTTCCTGCCTTGCGTTCATCACATGGGCAGAGCAGCTCCAAGCTTGAACTTTGACCCTTAAACCTCAAAGTCCTTCTTTTCTCTCCCTTCCCCGAGCTGCTCTTCTGGGGCCCTGGTTGGGGCAGGTGTGCCTCATCAGTGGGTGGCAACCAAGGGCTCCATTCTGCAGCTCTCGCCAAGGTGATTCTCAGTTGGGGCCTTGGACCAACACAGATACGGGAGAGGGCGCATTCACGCCGAAATATACACATACGTGTATGCCTGTGTATACAGGTGCTGTATATACATACACTGGTACACACATTGATGTGCCTATTGCAACAGGCCAGACTTATGTGCAGTATATGGATTTAGCAGCCTCATTCACATGGGGGGGGGATAGCTTGCACATTGTTGCTGTGTGTCTAGGTTACTTGTCTTGATGGTTTAGAATATGTAGGAAAATATGAAGATAGCCGATAAAGTTTTCCAACTTATCCAGCTGGAATAAGTCTTTTATATGTCTGTTTATCATCTAGGACACCAAAACACTTGTATCATCACCAAAGAATACTTTACGTCACGTCCGTACCTGTCCACTTACTCTTGTCAAACAACACTTTGTTTCATACATCCAGGTCAGTGGCAGTCAGATGTTTGGGGCTTTACTCAAGTTGGTATTGTAGTCTACTGTCTGTCTAACTTGTCTCGAGGCAGCAGTCTCTATTTTGAGCCACTCCCTTTCCTAGTTCTTGGTATAAGTGAGACATGCTGTGTACAACGCTGCTTTATTCCTGGATAAAAAGGTCCTCCATTGGCTGTTTTGTCGGAGAAACTCAAGTCTGCTGATAACTTTAAGTGCTTAGCTTTCCAATTAGCAAAATGTTGCAAAATCCAATCCCACATTTGACTAGATCTCTGTCTGTACTGAACCAAGGTAGACCAGCTTAAATGCTCCTGTAAGTTGATCTGGAACTGTCTGATAAAATGGAGGAACGTAGATAATAGTGTGAAAATGAATCCCCGTCCGATCTGACTAACCAACGGATCAATTGAAAGTGGAGTGGCTGCTCAATAAAGGTCGCTGTTGGGTTGGGGCGTTGATAGATCTGGTTTCCAGATAAAACCCCTGAACAGTGGGAAGGAAGCATCTGTCACTTGTTTCATGTAAAAGGGTTAATGGTGTGAAGTGAAAGAATAAAGAAGATATTAATGGCGGTTACAAAAAGGTTCTCGTTGATGGCTTCCTGTTGTAACAGGGCTACCGCAGAGGAAGGCTGTGGATGGTTGTATAGGCCTCGGTTGGGATGAAAGGGTGTGTATTCGTATGTTGAAGGTGGCTTAGTATGTTATAGAAAGTCCTGCTTGGCCAGGCTGATAGGCTCCTATAAACACGGCTCATGTGATAACCGGGAGTTTACTTGGAGAGAATAACAGATCAGAGGAAGGATCATAGGTTGAACATTGTGGATGGGAATTGGTAAAGCTTTTGAGTGTGATTAAGTATTGATCCTATTGTTTGGTGGCTATTTCTAGGCCCTATTGTAAGATGTTTTTGATGGATATTTGCTTAGATAGAAAAAGCCACAGTTTGCCATTTCAATTGGATGGTGGCTGTGCACCTCTAGGAAGTACCGTGGCACCGGGGATACGTTTAATATACAGTATCAGTCAAAGGTCTGGACGCAACTTCTCACTCAAGTCATTTTTCTGTAGTTTTATTTTACCTACATTGTGGAATACTAGTGAATATATTAAAAAAAATATGGAATCATGTAGCAACCAAAAAAGTGTTAAACAGATCAAAATACATTTCTTTTTCTCATTCTTAAAAGTAACCACCATTTAACTTATTGTCAGCTTTGCACACTGTTGGCTACTTGATCCCATATGTTATTTTTAAGTTTTTATTTCTTATATTATCCATTATTCTACAATGTGGAAAGTAGGACAGTTAAAGAAATACCCTTGAATGAGTGTGTGTGACCTAACTCGTCACGAATACTGTATATATTTTTTTCAATTTTGTTGCTAACGCTGTACTCAATGACCCAGAAATCACTTGTGGAATAGATATGTGCTTTATTTTCCGAATTTGTAACAGACAATCTGCCTTTTTGGAAACCCACCCAAGAACAGTCAACAATGTTCATCTATATTCATTTTATAAAAGAAAATCTTATTTTACTTTGAGACCATTTTGATAGCTGTTTATAAACTACATTATAGTCTGAAGTCAAATTTAAAGTGTGTAATATTATTCATGAACTAGTGCAATATGTTTTCCTGTATTTTCTTAACATTCTACAAGTCATATGTTATTTCGCTACACAAAATGTCTTATCTTGTACTATGATGTTATTTTTGACACATACAGAAATACTATGAGTTAATCCGGAGATTAAATATCACGTGTGTATGGAAAACCTATGGGAGATTACGCCAGCGGTTGTTGGCCATACAGTGTCATTAGCAGAGCCAGTCTGTGTGCCAGTCTGTGTGCCAGTCTGTGTGCCAGTCTGTGTGCCAGTCTGTGTGCCAGTCTGTGTGCCAGTCTGTGTGCCAGTCTGTGTGCCAGTCTGTGTGCCAGTCTGTGTGCCAGTCTGTGTGCCAGTGTGCTAGTTCTTCCATGTGTTACCCACTCACTAAAAACTGAGTAGCTGAAACTTACAGATCTGGCACCACGCTTTAATTGACTATCATTATGCTGAATTTGTCAATAGTCTGTGGAATATTTTTATAGATTTATATCATGTCAGTGGTATGTTGCCTGATAGAGATTGGATGGAGAGCTATAGTTCTTCAGTTTATCATGCAAAATCAACACTGAAGTGGTGCAGTTGTTCCATCCAACACGTCATCAAAAGCATTGTTAAAAGACAAAACATGTATAATACGCAGCTGGGTATAACCATTTGAATATACTTACTTTTTGACACTCACCTTATCCATTTATTTAGAGCTACAGTCTAAAATGTTCTCCGTTTTAAAAATGGGCAAATGTGTATGGAAAGTCCAATAAAAAAGTCTGCAGTCAAAAAGTGAATACAAACAAAAGGATTTCCCAGCTCTATTGGCTTTTTGTGAGATCAAGTTTTCATTGAGGGAATGAAATGAGCAAAATGTGAAGGCTTTGCTAAGTGAGGAGACGGCAAGGGAAGTACATTTTCTTTTTGTATTATCATAGCAAGTCATAGAATAGCGATTCTAGTCTCAACAGTGTAAGAATGACCTTTAATCATTTTTGAGAAGGCTCAGCTATGTTTAAGAATGAACACCGATGTTATGTTTGCACTTGTATATCTACCTGGTACTATGGGAGACATGGTTTAACATGATTCTGATTTATGATATGGGTCTTATCGCAGCGATGCATGATTGGTCATTTCTTTCAGGTTCAGTTTCTTGGATACATGTTTCAGGTTTTATTTTATGGTAGAGTATAACATCAAATTACATTGATTTATGAAAAAGGTAAAGGGACCATTTTTGTGTTTGAAACATGTTTGTGTTTGTTATGCAAAACGTAGTACTTTGTGCCTGTTGTAGAGATACAGTTATCTGATGTCATGCCATCACAAAAAAAGCACACCATTTTTAAATGGTAATTAAAAACCACTGAACTGCAAATAATAACGCTTGGCTTATTTCAATTTACGCATTGTTCATTAAACCACTATGATGATGACAGCTTCTTATCAGCAGATAATTACTGTGCATAGAGACTATATTGTAAGTTTAAAAAAAAAGTTAAGAAATTTAAAATAAAATGTTTATTGCAAAGTTATAAATATGCCTGTGTTTTGTATGAGTTTGATAACAGCACAAGTTTCACTATTTATTTCATAATGAATGTGCTTTGTAAATGTACTCTGTGTTAAGAATATGTTTTGGTTTTTTTCCTTATGAAAGTAACAGTCATGTCTCAGAATTGTTTTAAATCAATAACTCTACAATAGGCACCAATTGAAATCAATACACATAGAACCAACCTTATTTTGCTACCCAATACATGAAACAGTTACATATTTTGGGTCTGGTCTTTACAAATGCATTCAACGTTAATGGTAGTTACTATCTTGACATTTCTGGCACATGTACAAAGTTAAATAAAACTGAAATTAGTGTATCTCTTAAAACAACATTATATTCATAGTTAGCGCTGATCTAATTACATATCATGATATAAGCGCTTCTAGAGAATGAAATATACATTTTTCCAATGGAAGCTGTAGTGCAAGTGAATGGTACATTTCTTTGTTGTTTTTGAAGAATACATCATATGCATTGTATACCAACTCATTATGTTATAGAATTACAAATGGTATGTTCACATTTTGTTCTGTTAGATTTTTTTACTAAAGATACTCAAAATCTATAACTGTGTGATAACATTCACTTTATGTTGGGAAATATTTGTAGGAGTATAAATAACAAAAAAATCTGTTGCTTGCCTAAGTATTTGACTTATGTTCAGTGGAAGTAAACAGTTCACATAGGTTAATTAAATTGCCCCAAACGAGGACCATTACCTTTCATGTCCCATATTTTGTATTTAATTTTGTATGCTCCTCTTGGAGCATCATGGTCAGGACTCTAATGGAAAATGAAGAGTATTCTACAGAAGTTGGGGACAATGTAATACAGCTGCATGCAAGTGGCGTCACCCCACCCAGGAACCGCCAAGAAAAGGCTGTCTCTTAAAACTCAGTGCCCAAACAAGGAGACGTGTCCAAGACGTATCTTTTTGTCGGACAATGTTCCCAATGTATCCACATTGGAGTATCCACAACAGAAAGGTGAGTGTCCAACAGTGACCCAATCAAGTCCTGATCTCAGTACCATTTAGGACAGTGTTTCTCAACCCTGTCCTGGGTGACCCCCAGCCCTGCATGTTTTCGATCTCTCCCTTCCCTAGCATACCTGATGTAGCTCATGAAGGAGATGATAATGAGCTGAATCAGGTTTGAATTTGTTTTAAATACCGATCATAATATAATGTCGTTCCCAAACAGCACCTAGAACGCATGCACATTTTACTAAACTATGTTGATTATCTTATCCCGGACCAAAGCATTAATATCAGCAAATATCTAAGTGGCGAGGAATTCTCACTCTGGATTAGGGAGACGGCACATTTCCTTCCACTTCTTATTCCTCCTCCTCCTCTTCCTGCCCGTCCCCCTTTCTCTCCTCATTTCCACCCTCTTCCTCATTTCCCCCCTCTTCCTCCTCCTCTTCTTCCTCCTCTGCTTTGGCATTCCCAGGCTGACTTGGTGGATGAGTGTATACTCCATCCGGTTTCTTGGGGTCTCGTATGTGGACCGTGCTCAGCGACAGACCCCCAGCCACCCCTGTCTGAGTTCCCTCCCCGTTCGTGTGGACTGGTTTCTCCCCGGAGTCAGACTGATGGGAAAGGGGGCGAGCCTGAGACTCTGTGTCAGTGTTTCCACTATGTACACCGGGCCTCTGGTCCTCGTTTCCCTGCTCCTCGCTGGACTCCTCACTGGAGTGTGGGAGCGAATGGTGTGGGGAAGTTGAGGTACCCCTGGGTGGGTATGACTTGGGTTGTAGGTCTTTGTCCGGGACCTTGTCGGAACCTTCCCCCTCGGGGTCCGTGCTCTCCTCGCTGGACTCAGGTTGCAGGGGGCGGGATTTGGAGGGCTTCCCGAGGGGTTTAACCCCCTGTCGTCCGCACTGGGGCTTTGGCCCATGACACTGGTCCTGAGGGATGGTGTGGTTGAAGTGGGCTGCCGCCATGCACTCCGCACCGGTCCTGTCACACAGGCACTGCAGCTTGTCACACACGCTGACCCCACGACCTTGAAGACAAGTGATTTAATAATGCGTAAAAAAGGCATAGAAATTGGATATTGGATTTGACTTGCGTTATTTAAATGATAAATGTCACGCACCGCCATGTGGAAATATGCATCCAAATGGCAACACAGGAACTGGGGTAATAGCTTTGGATCATGTTCCACTGGAAACTAGGAGGTTTTATAGCACCATAATGCAGTATGAAACAATGCATCAGAAAAGTATTGACCCGTTTAGAACACCATAAAGCACAGATGTATAAAAGTGCTCCATTTTCTTTTTTACCCGATATTGGATCATGGTCTTTTGTAAATCCTGTTAGATTTTTACCCTTCAGTAATCCAGTGTTTGATCTATTACAGGGTTTCCCAAATCTGTACTTGGGCCTTCCCAGATGTTTCACATGGTAGTATTTACACTGAACTGGTACAAGTGATTGAATTAGGCAATGAAAAACAACTAAAACACGCATAGCACACAACATTTTACAGAACACTAATTATTTTAAAATCAATGAAATGGAAAACTGTTTTCTATTGTCAATGATTTTGGTAGCCATACATAAAGACATAATAGACATGACTATCAAAGCCACTTAATAGCACTGCCATAAAATCAAATGTGCATGCCGTTGTGAAATGGAATTGGAAGTATACAGCAACTCTCGTGTTTCAATGGGGTGCATATACACATTGTCTATACCCTTTTGCCTATAGGGCAGGGGACGGCAAACTTTTGGGCTCGGGGGCCACATCAGGATTTTGAAATGAAATGGAGGGCCACATTTGTTTTTGTAATTTGTTAATCATAAATGATTTGCAGGCCAGAAAAGGGCAAAAGTTAAAACATACATTACATATGTAAAGTAAATCCCTTATAATGTGTAAATAGTTTAAATTCTGACTCCGATGTATAAGAATGGGCTGGTGAGTTGTTTCTTTAATTCCCCTCAAAAAACGTTATTACATTCCGCGGGCCAGATGGGAACGCCTCGCGGGCCGCATTTGGCCCTCGGGCCGTAGTTTGCCCACCCCTGCTATAGGGTCTGTTATTGTCCTAGCTGCATTGTGTTAACGTTATATATTTGCTGGACATGTGTGAAATCTATTTTCAAGGCATGCAAATTAAAGAGGATCCCTGTTCAGACTACAGCGTCATCCGTGTCCCTGTGTGTGTGTACGTGGTAATACTACCAGTCAATGGGCACATGTGGACCTGCACACACATTATCTAGGCTCAAGCTTGCTCTCAGACATGCAATTCATCTTGCATTATTGTCCGTGTCTGACCGAAAGGCCAATCCAAAGGGCACATATGCTGCACACGTGGTTGCACATGTCTCAGCTCAGGAATTTGCCCTTTTGCATGGAATCTTTTCATTTTAATTGTACACGTCACATACAGGAAAAGGCGCAGGTCTCATTTGGAAAATAGATTTGCCCCCTAGCCATTATTCAGTTCCCTGAACTATTTAATAAGATGTATGCTAATTTACCTGAATATTAATGATTATATATATTTTTTATTATTGTTATGATTGCTATTGCTACGAACCATTGAATGACAAACAACAGAATTGTGTTTCTCAGGGAACAAAAATGCCATAGGAAATGATATCTACAGGTGTTTAATTATTTTTTTTGAAATGTGACATTCAACTTAAAATAGGTAACAGCAGCTTATCAGATTGGCTAGTATTGTAACATTCAAACTTTAATTAGTTATCACAAACAGCAGCCAGTCAGAAACAGTTAGCAATTTAACGTTCAAATCTAAATTAAACAAGCCTCACTTGAGAAAACATATACACAATATACACATTGGAAGTTGTGTATTGGTTGGAGAGCGTACAAAGGCATAACTAATGTATTCAAATAAATACAAAATGCATATGTCATGGTTCTGTACCATTTTTCTGTTATGTTGCTTTTGAATACCACTTCAAATTAAACTTGAGACAATTTCCACAACTACACCCCATCCAAATGTAACATAATTCCACTCATTCCACCCATGTACCCATCAACTGACGTGATGCCAACACCTCTGGCGTCTTCTTTAACCTGCCTGTCCCCCAAGCATCCTGTGTACCAATGCCATGACATAGCGTGTGGCTGTAGCGTGTAGCGGGTTGTACTCACATTGCGGTTGACCGTTGTTACAGGTAATGTGCGCGTTGAGCCTCCTATGTCTCCTACAACCCCTTGTCCTGATCTGGGCCAAGCAGCACTGGTGGAGGAAACAGCACCTGAGTCGGAAATAGAGGGAAGATGTTAGAAACAGGAGCACTTAGTTGAGAAAAGCGGGAGGGAACGGGAAAGACATAGAGATATTAAGGAATATCGAGGGACCCTCGAAGGAACTGTCGCCTCTCGTTGTAACTTCGTCTGTGACCCAAAGTAGTCACAGGTGGTGCAATTTGATCACCTGATGGGTCTGATACGTTCCTCTTTGACTTCCTGACTAACCTGTCGAGCTGGTCCAGTGGTTGACCTCTGCCCTCCTGGCCACAATAGCAGCCATACATCTCGTACTGGTTGGGGCAGCGACTGGTCAGGCAGTGCAGCATCTCGCCCAGGGCGGGCAGTTCCTGGCTGGCCCGCCCATCACCGCCGTACAGGGAGAACGAGTGGCTGCATCCTACCGAGGAGGAGGCGGGGACAGAGTGGGGGAGATGGGGGTGACAGAGAGGGGGAAGGGGGGGATAAGGATGAGATGAGAGAGACAGAGAGAGAGAGAGAGAGAGAGAGAGGAGGACTGATAGGAAATCTGGTGGTTCAGAATCATGTCATTCGTAATGGACCTAATGAAACTCTCCCGAGGGAACAACTAGGGGCCAAGTGAGAAAACGTCCACATACCACGGCTGTCGGGCTGCAGCTGCTGATCCGTGAGCCCCACAGACTCCAGGAGAGACAAGGCAGAGAACGGCACGGCCCTGCGCGGTGCTCCACCCAGGCCTAGGATGGAGACGGGGAGGCAGCACCAGGCAATGGTTTCAGTCACCACAAAGAGTTTCAAAGTGGAATCAATTTTGCCGTTTCTACATCCACTGTGGAGTCCATCCAACCAGGACATGCTGCTTTGAGAATCAAAAACCCCTCTGAAAGCAGTCATTAGACCCCATCAGACGTACATTATACTACCCAATAATCAAGAAAGTGTACAGTTCAACAATTAGTGCAAGCATCAAGTAGCATACAACAGACAACAGTACTAGCAACAAAATTGTTGCATGGAATGGGTATGTTCTAAAATGTCATATGTACGGTTAGATTAAATGGCTAATATATATATACATACATACACTTGGGAAAATATCATAATATCTTCTATCTCTGACCCTTGCCGATAGGTAGTCAGAGATGCAGAGGTTAGTAGTCTGATTGCAGAGGTTAAGGTTTTAGAAACCTTAGAAGCATCTCTTTCTGCTAAAACCATATATAGATCAAAACCTGTGTGTTCCTCCAGGGAGATATTCAATAATTCCTCCTCTTTGCTGGGAGATGTGTCCTTCGCCTCCTCATCTGCCACTCGCTCCGACACTTCTTCGAGGGTTGGATTCGCCAGAAGTGCTAGCCATGTTGAGGTTCTTGGCGATACATTGATCTCCCGTTTTGGACTGTCGGAGGTTGTCAGTTTTGATGGTGGAGGCGGCTGGTACACCGATCTGATGGATCTGAATGTTGTTTCAGGGACTGCGTTTTCCTTGTCTGATAAAGAACACAAATAAGGTTTAATTTACAATACATGTCTTACTGACAGCTACAGAACCTTCACAATGTGTAATATAGTTAAATCTAGAGTACATGTTGCATCTAGTTAACAGTATTTCGGAACGCCACACAATCATTCTATGCTGCTGAGCCCATTCTGTACACAACTTCCTGCTGGAGACCAGGGTTCGATTCCTGTCTCCACCCTGCATCTCTAAGTCTACGCTTCACTCTGTCTTTTCCTGCTGGAGACCAGGGTTCGATTCCTGTCTCCACCCTGCATCTCTAAGTCTACGCTTCACTCTGTCTCTTCCTGGTGGAGACCAGGGTTCGATTCCTGTCTCCACCCTGCATCTCTAAGTCTACTCTTAACTCTGTCTCTTCCTGGTGGAGACCAGGGTTCGATTCCTGTCTCCACCCTGCGTCTCTAAGTCTACGCTTCACTCTGTCTTTTCCTGGTGGAGACCAGGGTTCGATTCCTGTCTCCACCCTGCATCTCTAAGTCTACGCTTCACTCTGTCTCTTCCTGGTGGAGACCAGGGTTCGATTCCTGTCTCCACCCTGCATCTCTAAGTCTACTCTTAACTCTGTCTCTTCCTGGTGGAGACCAGGGTTCGATTCCTGTCTCCACCCTGCATCTCTAAGTCTACGCTTCACTCTGTCTTTTCCTGGTGGAGACCAGGGTTCGATTCCTGTCTCCACCCTGCATCTCTAAGTCTACTCTTCACTCTGTCTCTTCCTGGTGGAGACCAGTGTTCGATTCCTGTCTCCACCCTGCATCTCTAAGTCTACTCTTAACTCTGTCTCTTCCTGGTGGAGACCAGTGTTCGATTCCTGTCTCCACCCTGCATCTCTAAGTCTACTCTTCACTCTGTCTTTTCCTGGTGGCTTTTGTATTGGCTGTGGTGATGGTCATCAATAAAGGTGATTATAAATTGATGTGTGTGCTAAATTCGCTTTGGTTTAATGGGCTGATAAAAACACAACCAATAAATACGTTTGATGAGAAATACAGAACGAATCCGTAAACACTTTACAGCGAAGGGGTTTGAGTTGGGCCCTTCCTTTTAAGCACTTAATTGAAGCACATTGCTTTTATCAGTGTTCCCTAAATTAATTACTATATGTGCTGCAGGTGGACAGTCCAAGGAAATGTGTCTCCAATCCATAAATATATTTATGTGTGTGTTTGGGGCGGACAGGATCGCCTAAGCCAGGAGATTTATAACAGATGTTGTAGTTAAACATCAGTTAATTGTGGGCAGTAACAGAAATAGGGAACTATATGGAATTATTCACATGGAATTCAGCAAGAACCTCAACAGGAAGTCCAACACTGGTCACAGTGTCTGCCCAGCCAACACTTAAATCAGGGCATCTACAGGAAGTTACATTCTGGTCACAGTGTCTGCCCAGCCAACACTTAAATCAAGGCATCTACAGGAAGTTACATTCTGGTCACAGTGTCTGCCCAGCCAACACTTAAATCAAGGCATCTACAGGAAGTTACATTCTGGTCACAGTGTCTGCCCAGCCAACACTTAAATCAAGGCATCTACAGGAAGTTACATTCTGGTCACAGTGTCTGCCCAGCCAACACTTAAATCAAGGCATCTACAGGAATACACATTCTGGTCACAGTGTCTGCCCAGCCAACACTTAAATCAAGGCATCTACAGGAAGTTACATTCTGGTCACAGTGTCTGCCCAGCCAACCCCTAAATCATGACTTAAACCGGAACAATAAGTCTGGTCACAGTGTCTGCCCAGCCAACACCTAAATCCTTAAGGTCCAAAGTCTTCTGGCATGGAGTCATAAACTGACTGGATTGATTATTATAAGCTGCCTGTGGCTAAACAAGTCTAAAAGTGCTCCCTAATTTCAAATGGATTATAATAATGCCCAAGATGTTTGTCATTGCGGGTCGGTGGCTCACCATGAGCCACACGTACTGCTGAGACAGGGGTCAATGTTTGTTTCTGTTCTTCCTGAGAAGAGTCCTCTGAGGCGTTGGCGGCTGTTGTTGTTATTTTTAGTGGCATTGTGTAAAGAGATGACGGCTTTGTCAATGCCACGTCTGTCGTTGCCATGGCAGCGTTCTCTGGGTTGACTGGGAAGTGCCTTCTGACTCCATGACACTCATGGAGTAAAAACATTTTGCTAAAAAATGCTCTTTGTGAAACCAGCTTCTCTTGCAAGTTTAAAACGAAATGTAAACTAGCCGGTGTTAGTATACTAAAACAACCCTTGTCTAAAAAAGAACAAAAAGACAACTTGTAAACTTGAAACGTTTTCTCAACCTGCATAGACGGTGATGTCGCAAATGGACCCTGATCCGGAATGATCTAATCATCATAACACGGGCTGGGAGCAGTGGAGGATCAGACCGGTCCTCATCTTACCATGTGGAGAAACACCTGCAGAGTTATGTGTATCCTGGGGAGGCAGCTCCTCTTTTTCCTCCTGTAAAGCCTTTATCTCGAGCTCCTCGTCTAGTATTGAAGAACAAACCAATAACCACAGTATTAACGTACAGACAAAAATATCCTATTAATTACAAACCAACTACAGTCATCCTTCCCTTGTTCACTTTCCATGCAACACCACCTTGCTGTACTGACAGTAGGCAAATGCGTCATTTAAATAAAGAATGTCCTTTTTTGTTCCACTTCGGGGACTATGATCCCTTGTTACATGTTATATACACAGATTAAAATATGTTGCAAAGAGGATATACATGTATTCAGTTTGCCTTGTTTAAAATATGGCTAAGCCACATTCAAATCCAGGAAGTTTCAGACAAGAAATAATGGTCAATATCCTTATTAATTTGCCGGAGGAAAGTCTACTTAATTAATGTATAATAAGTCTATAGACCCTGTGACACATTTGCCTCCTCTGCCTAACCATTTTGTAAATAGGTTAACCCTTTTGCTTTGCCTCTTCCTCTGAGAAAATTAATTCATGACTAATTTGATTCCATTACTTCATTTTGCTGTGACTTTGTTAGCAACAAAAGCAGCAGGGTTATTTCGCTCTCAATCACAAAATATTGTTTGGGCATGCAGCTGCTGAGTCCAACAGCAAATCCCCCCTCACCCCCCCCCCCCCCCCCCCCCCCCCCCCCCCCCCCCC
>JACXGK010010282.1:0-18228 GCA_016801125.1 Novumbra hubbsi | reverse complement strand
GACGGCAGTCATGCTTTGCATGGCACAGGCCCCTGTATTTAAAAGAGGACGGCAGTCATGCTTTGCATGGCACAGGCCCCTGTATTTAAAAGAGGACGGCAGTCATGCTTTGCATGGCACAGGCCCCTGTATTTAAAAGAGGACGGCAGTCATGCTTTGCATGGCACAGGCCCCTGTATTTAAAAGAGGACGGCAGTCAAAAGCCCATAAAAGTGAGTGACTCCACGGGTGCATCTGCCACTGTGCGCGGGGAGGAGATTCAATGTGAAAAAGGGGAGATAATGTGCTCACTCGCTAATGGGCACCCGACTAGACACAGGCTCATTCTTCACATCATGTCATCTGTAAGGTTTGAACAAAAGTAATGGCCACGATGAGCCCGGATCTTCTGCCCGCCGTTACGGCGCTTTCCCCTCCTCACTGTTATTTGTGTTGACTCGTACAGTCAGAGGAGATGACAGTCTGGGGGCCCGTGGATCAGTCAGAGGGATGATCGTCACCGTCCTCCATTGGCGCTGACACCTCCTCCCTCCTCCGGCTGGGGCGCGAGGCCGGCGCGGCGCGGCTACGTCGTGTCCAATGCCGGAATCTGACAGGAGAGAAGGGATCCGGACGCCGGGGATCCGTCGCTAACTCTGTCCGGTGTGGTTCTCTGACAGGGACAAGAGGGGGAAATGAAGGGACCGCCACCGTTTCATGTAGTCAAATATTGTGTCAGTCAGCGCTAAGCGGCCGTTTTAAGATAAATAGGAGTGGATCCCAATGCCATGTTTTCACACGGCGGACTTTAAAAAAGACATTGCTAATGTGGGCAGATGCTGATTTCTGTTGGATGTTTTCATTTCCCCGGCATTAAGAGTTACAAAGGCACATGTCTAAATATCCATTTTGAAAAGGTTATTGTATAATTAACACTTAGTTACAATGCCACAATCTAGGCCATGTTTCACGTGACGTGAAACAACCGAATTACAAAAGACGCTCAGCAGTTTATTTGCACAGCTTTACTACAGAACGCGTATTATTGTGGCATGGACCTTCGTTGTAGTCTCCCGAGACCAAAGTCAAGGATTTATTTCATGTGTTATGGTCCTGGACTCATTTAACACAGAACTTGCCAGATTTATACATAAATGCCTTCTATTACGAAACACTTATTAACATGCATTTTACCCATTTCTACAAGATGTTTCAGCCACGGGCGTTAGAAGGTATGTCTCTATTTAACAGAAGCACAATTGGAGGCCTCGGTTCAGATGTCCAAGAGCGGTTGATGGATTGTTTTAATCAGTCCGCCATCCTCATTAATATGATGAGATTAATTGTTAATCTCTCAAATCAGATTGTCGTTTAGATGTTGTGTCTTTGTACATGCGGGATGCATTCCGGGATGTCTTTTAGTTTTTTCCTACTGTACCAGTACAACATCATGTCATAAGTGTATAATAACAAAAAACCTTGACCAGAAAACCCCAAATAGTATAATACACGTTTTCATGCTTTGTCAATTATTTTTTTTTAAATGAGAACTTTTTTGTGTCAGTCTCTATGAAAATGAAAAGAGGGATAAGAAAACAAGTGATTTCCTTATTAGGTTTAGGAGTCAAAGGCCTCCTCCTGGAGACGGCAGCTTCAAGAACCCAGAAGATTAAGACATATATTGGATTCATGATGGAGGGCACAAAGTTCATGTTCAAAATAAAACAGAATATTATTCATATTCCTTTTAAAATTCAGATTGCCAGCTGACCTGTGACTTGGCAGTAGTGTATTACATTTTCAATGAGCTGCCTCTGCCACTGGAAGCCAAGACATCACTTCCTGCTTTTCTGATGCCTTCCCTTTTTGTCTAGCAAGCTACAGTAATGGAATTGTGTGATTAATCAAACATTAGTTCACCTCACAAATTGAATTATGTAACCGATTCATGTCTCGCTATATATATATATATTTCTTCCTCTCCCTGATGGCTCAAATCATTTTAAGTGACTAGGATGCAAAAACCCACAAGCAAATATTTCATCAAGATTGATATAAGTCCTGTGTCTGGAGAAAAAAGAAACACTTTTCGTTTCTGGGCTAGAATGGAATATCTCCCTGTGTGGTCATAGAGGCACACAATATACACAAGACGGCTGATTTTCATATATATTAAAATCACCACCTACTGCGGCATATGAAATTGTGCAAACTGCTAAAGCGCGGGCTTACTGTTAGAACTTCTGCTCCTCGTTGATTCCCCATTCCCCCCTCTAGGTTCTGTGACCCTGAAATGAGAATGCCAATCATTTTATTCACACACTGATTCTACCAAAGACACTCAGCTACCCCCGCATTAAACCCGAGCAATGATATTCACATTGTTCAAATGCGATAAAAGTTGCACTTTTTTTCCCAAAACATGAAAAGGAGCGGGCTTCCTCTCTCACGTGCCATAAAAAGGCACACACACCGCTAAACCCCTTCCGGTGCGTTGGCCACGTGGATAGCTCACATGCACGCCAAATATCCCGTTATTTGCCCCAAATAACCCAAAATTTGCCCCAAATTCTAGCAATATTTAGCCGCCTATACTCTAATATGGTTGGCTGTAATATTGGTGAGAGGGAACCGCGGTGTGCATAATCAGTCAGCGCTATCCCCGTCCTCAGCAGTGTTGTGGGTTGACTGCACCACCGTGTAATAAAGCCACAATATGTGCTTGGTGGGCTCAGCCCCCCCCCCGCCCCCCAAGCCCCCCACCCCCACCCAACCCCACCCTCATCGGGAAGCGCCCTCATCACTCCACACAGAATACCGCCAGCCTTAATTGGTCTGTGCTCCTCCAACATGTTTGTAATGAAAAAAGCAGCACATAATTCTTAGTTTGTTGGCTGGCGGAGCCCAATTTACCAAAACGGAGGCCCGTGATAAGCAGAGACAGTACGTCTGTGGAGTGTTGGGCGCCATGAATCACCCTCTGCCAGGGTTGAGCAGAATATAATTGAGTCCAACATCTCTGAGCACTTTCACCATAATTAATGATAATCTGTAACAGAGGAATCTCAGATTCCAGTTCACAGAACTGTTTAATTAGGCCCAGTAATGAAAGCACAGGCACTACAAGAATATGGCCGGGCTCATGATTAATGAGTTGTGCTAGTGAACACAAAAGTGCTGCACCGTTAACTCCAACGGACGCTGCGGCATCTCACTGGCATTTGCGAAACACCAAAATACACATGGGCTGTTTTTGCTTTCTATATTAAAAAACAACAAATAATATATTTTCTTCTGATCTGTCTGAGAAAATCGTTTCCCCCCCCCCCGCATCACATTTGTTCCCCCTCCTGTTTTTTGATCGCAGATCTTTTAATATGGAGACTTTCCTGCTAAATGTTTAAATGAATTGACTGTCATATGACATTTTTCACAGGGCAATGAAATGGACGCTGGAGCCCCCTCATCTATTTCATCTATGTTAATGCCGTAGCATTGATCAAAATCCCCTATTCTCCTTTAGTGTAATGCACAAGCTGTAAAACCATAATTAAGTTATGATTAGCATAATTATATGACTGGAGGTGCTATCAGATTTGTTTTTCAACAACAATAATGGGAACGTAGTGATCTCCTCCCTGTGAGAACTGGAAATGTTCAAGGTTTGAGGTGTAACTATTATTAAATTAGGTTACATTTATTCATTATATATCACCAAATCATATTTTTGCTGGTTATTACTGGGCTTGCATTCATAACCTTTTTTCTCCTTATGTTTTTCCATTGTTCCTTCTTTTTACCTGCTGACAAGTCATGTAAAAAAATACCTATTTGCTATTGTGATGGAGTTTCCAGTGAAAAGATTGCCTTTTTCAGAAAGGAATAATGTATTTATCCAGTATCATTCACTCAAGTAATAAAAAGGACACAAGTATTGAGGCCTGTTACTTAAAATTCCGGATTACATTATTGAATGAAATGCTCCAGCTCATATTTCTGCCTTGCAGGCATGTTGGAGTTTATTTCCTGGTAGTACAGCTGGAGCACTGAGACTTCATTTCTCTGTAGCAGCGTGCAGGGCGTTTGAGTGGATATGTGTGCTGTGCTAGGCTGACTCCACCTTTGAAAGTTGATCTCATGAAATGCACAATAACATTCATACTATTGTTGGAACAAAACAAGATTGTGTTTAGTATAAAATTTGATTTCCACTCAAGCAAGGCATTTGTCACAGTCCCTCTGTTTGTTGACTGCTGAGAGTTAGAGGTATTTGTGATGGGTGGTACTGAAGTTCACACTCGTAGCTCTGTACTGGTCTACTTTGTAGTCAATGAGCACCTCTATAAGTGGATAACAACTGGATAGGTGTGTCACAAATCATGTTAAGTGATTGACCCGTTCATGTGACTTCTCACTGTGTGACACAGACACACACAGAGACACGTATACCGGCATACAAGTATGGCTTAACATGCACATGCACACACTCACAGAGACACAGAGAAAGAGAGACGGACACACTTTGTCCCACATTCTTTCTGGGAAACAAACCTGTCGACAAGAGTTCAGATAAACTGCTGCGTTTCCCCAACCCCCATAAATAACAAAAACAAAATCTTAATAGAGTGAGAATAGGGTAAAGAAAAAAAAAGATGTATGTGAAATAACTCAATGTAACCAAACTCTCCCTGTGCCTGAATCTTTTTTAGTTCTTTCATTCTCCACTTTCTGACCTGGATCTTGCCATCGCTGCACATGAAAGAAATTACAAAAGCCTTTCAGTCACAGCAGCCCAGCTACCTCCTGCACTACAGCATTTGTCATTGCCAAAACAGCAGAGTTTAATTAAGTGTTGTGAGCAGCCTAGTGAGAAACACACTTTAAATTAAATCTCTGAACATGCTGCTATTGGTTCTTTACCTTCTCAACAATCAGCGGGTGTTCGGCATAAATTCTGTCTCTCAAGGGGGAAGGAGTCTTGACTGCACCTCTAGCGATTCATAAACGGCCCCGCTCCCTGAGAGCAATCTCTTAATACAGCACATTTCATTATTCCCATTTTAGAAACAGCCAGATGAATGTGATAATTAATGTCCCCTCTCAACAAAACATTTTATTTACTCTTGATTAATTAATGGTTGTTATCGGGGGTTAATAACAAAGTAGTGTTTGCTACTGTATGTCGCTGTCTCTGGGACTGAATAGAATTACATGGCAAATTATCTTCTGAAGTGTCAAGCGATTGCTGGTGAAAGGAATTCATTCAATCCCCCTGTAATAATGGATTGTTTCAAGTTGGTATGCATTTGGATCCTGTAATGCATTCGTCAGTATGTTCTTTACGATGTGATGAACTAAATCAGTGTAGTCAAGAGACGGGACATCCAAAAGGCCAACAAGGGGGTAATATATGTTCAACATTGGATTGTTGTTCCATCTAGACTGGTTCAAACCAAATTCTTTGGGTATGTGGTGGTGGCTTTCCAATTTGCAGGGTGCAACGTGCCAAAATATGCAGTTGCCAAAGGACATCAAACCTGAGTACTATGTCACTTGTATGACATAGTACTTGAACTATTTTTAAGAAATGTCTGGGGACTACGCTTTTACTATAGTTCAAAGGTTTGGGGTCACTTTGAAAGTGTCCTTTTTTTACATGAGAAAATGATTAGGATCATGAACACAATTTGAATTGTAAATTTAGCAAACTTAATAGGAAGACAAGTCATTACCTAACAAGGTTATACATTATTTTTTTAACTAAAATCACTATTGTGTCCTTTTCATTTACAGCGATTATAGGCCATTGGCATTCTAGTGGTCTAATGGCTTCTCACACACTATATCAGGGGTGGGCAAATATTTTGGCTCGGGGGCCACATCAGGATTTTGAAATGAAATGGAGGGCCACATTTGTTTTTGTAATTTGTTAATCATAATTGATTTGGAGGCCAGAAAAGGGCAAAAGTTAAAACATGCATTGCATATGTACAGTAGATCCCATATAAGGTGTAAATAGTTAAAATTCTGACTCAGATGTATAAGAATGGGCTGGTGAGTTGTTTTTTTAATTCCCCCCAAAATAATTTTATTACATTCCGTGGGCCGGATAGGACAGCCTCGCGGGCCGCATTTGGCCCTCGGGCCGTAGTTTGACCACCCCTGCACTATATGGTCAAGCTGCTTCCACAACAGCTCAATAGGGTTAAGATCTAGGTGACTATGCTGGCCGCTCCATTATAAACAGAATACCAGCTGACTGCTTTTTCGCTAAATACATTTTAAATATTTTGAAGCTGTGCTTTGGTCAGTCCTGATGTAGAAGACAATTGGCTTAAATAAAGCACCATTCACAAGGTATGGAATAGCTTTTCAAAATTCCTTCCTTCTTCAAGATCCCATTTACCCTGTACAAATCTCCCACTTTACCGCCACCAAAGTACCCCCAGACCATCACATTGTCTCCACCATGCTTTACAGATGGTGCCAGGCACACTTCCAGCATCTTTTCATTTGGTCCACGTCTTACGGATTTTCTTTTTAGTTATCCGAACACTTTACATTTAAATTTAGATTTGTAACACTATTTGTAACACTATTTTCTTCTTCTGTCCAGTGTTCTTTTGCAATCTAACCCACAATTGCTGATGTTCCAGATACACAAGTAGTCTAACAAAGGAGTATGATCAATCAGTCTTTCAAAATCAATTGGATGTTATTTTAATAGAAACATTTTTCTTTAGAAAACCATGACATGTAAATTTAAGTAACTTTTGTAAACGAAAAAAGTTCTCTAACCCCAATAACACTATTGGGTTCAGAAAATTATATATATATATCAGGCTGGGTTCAAACCCTAATGTAATGATTTTGTGGAATCTTGAAACAAATTTACTAGGTCACACAATATTATGTAATCTATGAGTCTAATTTATATCTGGACAGAATGGTCACATTTCCTAATATGTTAACTAGTCCCTGTGGTATTCCGGACACTTCCTTAAGGGTATGGTGTCACTAACCACAATCTTACCAACCTAAAAACCACAAAGGTCAAATAGGTTGGTCTTTAACCTTCTGTGGAGTGACAATGGATTTAGATAAGATTTCCTGTCTGGGCAAAGTATTGGGAGCCGATATAATGTATAAACATTACATTATAATAAGCCTACTTTAAGGTAAGACCCAGCCTTGTGGACATTCATTTAACAGGTCGAATTTTACAAGATTTCCAGAAACAGTCAAGCATTGGTCTGGGACAGTCTAACCAGGATTGTTACTAACACTCCACGACCTATCATGCTCAATCAGACTTAAAACCTTCAACAAAGTTGGAGGTACATTTCTTTCCTCCTTCTTTCCTCTTCCTGTCTCTCTTTTTTGTCGCTGTACTTCCGTTTCAGCGATTAGACAGCTGTTACAAGGAGCAGGATTATTAACGAGACCATGGACCCAAAGCTCATTGCAGTGGCCATGTAATTCTCTACACACTGTGTCAGGTTAACAGTGTTGGCTTATCTACTCAACAGCTGGTTGAGTGGACCTCTCCCACGTCCCCCTGGCAGCAGTGGCTCTGTAAAGGACTGATGACTCCTGTAGTGTTCCTGTACAAGCCGGAGGAAAGCCTTGACACACGTTTCCTACTGGAGTTGAAGCCAGCCATCTATACAAGCGCACGTCCAAGCACAAAATTGGATGATATGTCTCGCTGCTGCTGTAATATATATATATATATAAAAACTTACCTTCTCAAGGCCTGATCAACTTTAGACATAATTGTGTTCCTTTCTTCATTCCCTTTTGTATTATAGTGATCGGATATTCAGAAACAATGTAAGCTAATTGCAGTGCCACCTGGAAGTATTGTGAAAAGTAATACTGTTCCCTACTTGTTTCTATTGGTTTTAAATGGTTTAAGTACAGATTTTTAGCTTGAATTTGTATCTATTTGTTTACATATAGGTTTCACTGTTCAAATACTGTAATTTGTATACATCGTCCCCTCTGTTTCACTGAAACAAATGCATGCACGGAAAGAGTTGTATGATATAAATATCAAGCACTTACTTTTAGCATTATATCTTATGTCCTTTGCATGCATTAAGTACCTTAAGTTTATGAATCTACCTTATGGTTGGTATCTTCTCTGGAGATTCTCTGTCTGGCTTGTATTACAGTAGTTTATTTTCTTTTTGCCTCAAGTCATCTTCAGTAAACAAATGTTGTTACATTTCCTGTGAATGTGGTGTTCATAAATGGTTCTATCATTTGGCAGTAGTAACAAACTCATGCAAATGGTTTGAGGCCAATTTAGTGCAGTGTCAGATCCGTTTGATCATTGATCAATGCGCCAGTGCTCTTCCTGCTAATGTGAAGTGATAGATGATCACTTCTGGCCCACTAGTTAATGTACACTATTAGCTCTGTATTTAAAAATGATAATGTAATTGATTTATAAATTGATTTATTGATGTTAATTCAAGTGTTCAGCAAATTAATCACAATAAAGAAATTCATTTACTATATTTTATGAGCTGTTGTGTGATTAACTAATGATATGAATTAATCAACTTTAATAAGAAATTCAAACACTATTGTTTGGATAATTTGTCACTTTGTTAGAGCAGAAACAAAAAGAGGGGCTTTTGATTTACAACTCTAGACTCCTACTCTACGGACTTGGAGAATTACAGTGCTATTTTGGAGGCTTTTTGTGCTTGTAATTTACAGAATAAGATATGATGAAGATGGGTTGACAGGCTCAGAGCACACTAGCAGAAGAGTTTCAACATTTACCATTTGTTGACTAAAACTATAAATGGATATTTCTGTTTTTGGTCTAAATTCACCTCACCATTGATCTCCTTTGGCTTCCGACTCTGTTTACCCACTTCAAATTCTTGGCAATATCCTCAAAGACAGACTTTATATTGTCACCTTTTTCTTGGCTTGAGTAAATAGTGCAATTGTTTTGCACCCCAGAGAACCAGTAAAGTAGTTCATTAGTGGGGATCTCAAGTCTTTAAAGTATTGATCCTCTCAGTCAATGGAAAAATAACAAACCGGCAATAAGCTAGTTATCCATAGCAATGGCAACATAAATTATTTAAAAAGGGCAGATTTGCTGTGGCCATGGAGCCATCAATCATAAGATATGGCAATGACAAAAAGCTGCTGCTTCAGAGGACCTCCGATCTGAACAGAGAACAATTCTATCAGGCAGGTGACTGTGAGAAGACTGGATGACCTGATGTCATTCATATTGTTGCTCTTGCCTTTTGAATTCCTAGGTTCTCCTCTCAACCACACCATGGAATGGGTAAATGGATTGTCTATTTTACCATTGGCCTCCATACCAAGTGCACACTTCAATTTGTCTGACAATAACAAGGGTCAGAGTAGTGGGTTTTTCACCCCAGCGGGATTCATTTTTTATTGAATGCGTGAATTGAGTTGCGTAATGCAGTTTTGTATTCATTGAATTGAGAGATCCTGTTGAATACGGATTGGTTCTTTTGCCGACTCAAATATCAATATGGGGAGAGATTCAAATAATTTAAAGTTACTGCTCCTACTCGTCATACCAAGAGTTGGGCTTGTTTTCTTGCTTACCTTAAGAGGTTTTCTGTATGTTAAAAAAACAGATTTTGAGAACTATACATGTACTTTCCAATGTTAGTTGAATTTACCTTTACATGACAGTCCATGTTTCCTGTAGCATGCTAGTGTATTGAACAGAAGGGCCTGGCTAACACACCTGGGCTCAATGGAAAATAATCATTTTGCAATAAATGGACTGAAATGATGCAAAACATTGAAGAAACTAGAGTCAAAAACTTGTTTAATTGGTATAAAACATATTGTTTGATATAATACAAAACAATATAAATGTATTTAGGGGGCTATATGAAATTAAACAATATTAACAAAAAAGCACTATTAGCCATTATTAGGCAACAGACACCATGACTGGGTCTCTGTAGTCCTGATCTGTTCAATATAGATGTAGGGCATTGTAATTTACCCCGGTAGTAATCTTTAGTAATAATGCATGTCTTTTGTCAAGTACAGATTCAAATAAAAAAACAAGGGTACTCTGTGAGTTCCTTTACCTGAAATTGCCCCAACCGAACAACATGAGAGCATTTCAAATGAAGTCATATAAAAAACTGCAACCTATCCTTTATAAAGAAGACTTAAGAGTACTAGAAGTGTCTTTGAGTTTCAAAACCCAACTTTGATTAATAATTGATTAAATGAATCCTCGGAACACATCAAAGCCCGGAAGAGGATTCACACTGGCACTCCTGTGGGCTGTCGGCCAGCCAGTCAAACAGCACTTTGTTGTTTTAAATGCTTCCCCAGATCCAGGCTTTCCCTTGCTTGCAAACCTCACAGCGCCGTGATGCCTCAGCCTGGCAAAGTGCCGGCAATCTCATATTGAAACAAGACATGCAGTGATATGAATGGCCACATCGGAAGGGTAATTGCTGCACAGCAGAAGCCTCCTACCTTGTTTCATTTATTCTATTAGCAATTTATAACAGGTCTTCCTCCTCTCTGCACAGGAAAAGGTTTGATCTAAACTCAGAGCAGCTTTAAGGTGCGCTCAGAATCCATTTGAGATGAGTGTGACAACCGGTTCCACATCTCCTTTTATTTCTTTTTCTGTAGAAATGATCTTATTACAATACAAAGGTGGGCTGTATATTTGCTCTAATTTGAGTTCATAGGCTTATGATACATCTATAGCTGTGCTGCTTTGAGACGTTAAATTTGGCATTGTGTGCCAATCATTTTTGTGATCAACTTCTTTCCACTTTGTGTCTGGATCAAATTAAAAGACCCCATAAGCATTGACTATAAAATAAAAATATATCTGTTAGGAATGGAGGATTTAATGGGATGCCAATTTTTACTATAAATAGCAGAAACAAATATAACCTGGCAAAAATATTGATATATACATTAGTAAATGTAATGTTTTGTTCTTGATTCATGACTTAATTCATGCAAGGTATACATTTTTCAATTGTGTATTTTTGTTCCAAGTAAGGTTGCGGAAAACAATTAAGAATAGGGGATTTCTATGGGTCTGTTTACTTTTTTAAAGAAGTAGTAACTTAGTTGTTTTCATGATTTGTTTAACAAAATAAGTTATGTTTAGGATTTAAAAAGAGGAAAAAAATAGGTATTATGCTGTATTTGTGTACTTACTGGTTGAAAAATATAAATGTATTTGCTGATTTGTTTGTAAATCTTCTGAACCACCCACAACCCTCAAATTCAGTGAGATTGGAACTTGTCCAGCATGCGGTCAGTTTGAAATCAATCTCAATTTATTTCTGCCACCAGAAGTAGATACAACTGCATAGATTGTACCTACAGTACAAGCGCAAATGGTTGTTGTGGTGGTGGAACAGGACTACTCATTTCTCCAAAGTGATAGCTTCATGTTTTTGCAATCTATCATCCACCAGATTTAGACTACATCAATGAGCTTGAGGAGCTCATTCCCAGGTGATGGTTTACCACATTATAATGGACGACGTCAACCTCCCACACAATTTATTTGTCTTTTTTCTTTTGACCTCACCCTTTCCCCTCCTTGCTCCTGACTTGATCTTTACTTGACTAATGCAACCTTTCTACATGTCTTTGATCACTACCTTGTCTCTGTTCGCCTCAAACCTATCCTTTCAGACTCTTGCGCTGTCCCAGTTTTTGTCTCCCTTACCTCAACTTCCTCTTGTGCCTTAACATCTTTCCCTTAATCCTTTTGTCTTTCGTCTCGTATTCTCACTCATCTAACCTACGTTTCTCCCATTCCACATCCTATGACCCTCACTGTCCCCCTCCTCTTAGCAGGCCTGAGACTACCGACCGGTATCCTCTCTATCTGTTCTCTCCAGAAACGTCGTGTGTCTGACCACCTTTCCTCTCAGAAAGATCTCCTCGACCATAACCAGAGAAGATTTTAAACGAGTCGCTTAACTGCATGTGCTGACATTTGGGGATGCATTCATTTATCAGTCCCAAAATCCTTGTGAGGTCCTCTTGGTTTCCGGAAGACAATTCCGGTGACCATTTTCATTTAAATGTTTGCCCAATCAATTGGAGTTTCAGTAGTAGTCTCTATGTCTATCATGGTAAACATGGGCAAAAGGTTAACAGGATTTTAGTTCAGGACATGGCCCTAAGAAATTATAACCACATCCAAAAAAGTATTTTCTTTTATCTACCTAATTTAATCTATACAGTGAAATCTACCTAATTGTACCTATCCAATTGAATGTACCCTATTGTATCTAGGTTCTGGTCACAAGGTCCGTGAGGTGTGACAAAATGTGCTTTGGCTGGTTCGTCAGGCGATTCTGCTCTGTTGGAACCCGGCTGTATGTGGAGGTGTTGGTTGTTGGTGCTATCAGAGGCCGTGCCTGTCTAAAGACTGCTGCCAGCCCCCAACCGTTTGGGGTGGGATCTGTGTGTGTTGTGGTTAGGGCTCTAAGGGGCCTTGACTGGTCCTTGGCTGGATGCTGCCTGTCTGGATGCTGGGATGTAGCTGATAACTCTATGTGATGGCCTCCTGCCGTTCCAGCCTCGTGGCTTCTGGCGCCTGCGACAGCACGCCGTGACCGCGTGGCCATGTTAGCTGAGAAGTGGCAGTGGTTTGGAACACTACTGCATTGTCGAACGTGTGGGGAATTATCAGCCCTTAGGCCTGCTGAAATAGCCTGTACACTTTCAGTGTTTTTATACCGCAGTATTCTCTCACTGCAGCGTCATGGAGACCCGAGAAGGTTACTGCACTTTACCACAATGAAGATGTCATAGTCACGTGAAAAACATCGATAGTCTCTTCAGAAGAGGATCGTCGTTGCATCATGAGGCTAAATACACTACTGTGCGATCTCTTTGTTGCCACCTGACATTTGTACTCGGGATGCTGTCTCGTTTCGAAAGCTTTAGCATACAAAAGTGTTGAAGGGGTGTCGAGAAAAGAGATATTTCGAGATGAGGGTGAACAGGAGAGAATGGGAAAGCAAAATGCCAGTGTTCTAACTATAGTCTGTCATCCCGTTCTCCCCCCACCCCCAGCCCACCCCCACTGTGCGGAGCTCGGAGAGCCCAGTGAGTGACAGCGCTGGTCTGCGCTGTGGGCCTCTCTGTGGCACCTCCCTCCGCGGGGGAGCTCGTACCACCAGGCCCGCAGGAGCTGCCCCCACTGGGAGGTCCCAGCCAGGGCCTTTCCTCCCATGGCCGACCTCTGACACACTGAGTTTGTGCTAGGTTCCCAAAAGAGATAATGGTTAGGATCCCCCCCCCCCCAATGAAGCAGTGGGCTGTAATTGATGTGGCAGAGACGTCAGCCTCAATCTGTAGCTCTGCGATCTCTCTCCACCGGTCCTCTCCCTAGTCTGCCTTAAGCCCCTCATCCAGATTACTTCCGAGAGCGTCATCCAAACCCCTACAAACGGTCCCTAGTCAATTAGATTGACCCTATCTGCTCCCTGTTTTGTGTGAATAACCTTCAGTAGACACCCAGCACGTGTAGTTATCTTCCTCGGCACATTCAGGGTGGTTTTCTTAATACCGCAGCGCGTTCTATATCTACAGAATGGAGAACAGCAGCCCTATCTTCCCCAAGGGAGGGCTGATTATACAGGAAATAGGGGAACAGTGTCGATTTTCGTATTTGTATTAGGTATTCCTATCTTGCACTCATATCTCAGGTCCCATACTGCATATGGATGTAGTAATCACGTTGCATACATCGCCTGGGCCGTCCCAGGACACCATTACTAATTTGGGTAAAGTGGAGTAAATCTGGTCCAGTGTGAGTGGCCCTGTGAGGATCTCTTTCCTCCCTTAGCCAATGTCAACAAGTTTGGTTAGAGGGCATTCATTCCAGGGAGGTTTGTGAAGTTACTCTCAATTGGATGAGTGTGCATTACTTAGGACAATATGTGTGCACTGTATCAGAAGTGTTGAAATCTTAATCAGCAGAGAAGCAGACAAATGAGGTGTGGACTGCACAGACAAAATTCCTATTATTTCCCCCCCGACTATTCTGACGAGGCATGTAAACTAGTAGTAGAGTAACATTTTAAATGTGTAACAAAAAATAAAAAAACATTTATTAAACTACGTCAAGTCACTTAAAAAACCTATTCTCATTTTTGAGGACCTGGCCAAAGCCAGTTAAATGGGAGACAAGACAGTACACAAAGCAACATATATAATTTACAGGAAAAACGAAATATGTTTTAATACATATAGACTACAGACATACATTAAATTAACACAGTATGGCCCATTTAATTAAAGAATGAAGCAGAAAATGTAGTGATGTTTTAAGGGCTACAACATTCTGTGGGAATAAAAAGTGAGCTCAATGCATAACGTCTAATGTGTACCTTCATCTCAGGTGAATGTGATGACATTAATCATTAGACAGATGTCAATTTAGATCAACGAGACAAATAAGATTACCAAAAAAAACAGACACCAAGTCCTCTCAAAGCGTGCATATTGCTTTCCAAATATTGCGCTGTATCAAATAATATTTTCCACCATTTAGAGCCTTTCACATTTCGCTGGGCATTAAACTATGAAGACAAAGGAGACCAGGCTACACAAAAAGACACCGAAAATATCTACTTGTATGCCTTTTATCAAATGGAGAATGCTTAACTTCCAAAGCAATTCATTATTTATGCCTAAATATTCTAACATAACAGTTGTGATTATTTCACAAGAGGAAGGTCAGGCAGGCCATAAGACGGGATGAAATAAACCATCTGTCTCTTTCCAAACAGGTTTGATCCTGATGCATGGAAATCTATAAAAGGGGAAGCCACAGAAAGCACACACGGGGTTAATCTGGTATGACTGTTGAAATTTCCATGATATGCCGGTTGAATAAAGAATTAAGGAGGAATGAACCATGCTGTTTATCCAAATTATATATTTCCCCCCTCCCAGAATTCCACCATGAATTACCTTTTGTTAGCATGCAAAATCTCCATAAACAAAAGCAAACAAGATTTTAGGGTTTATTCTCGAAATAATGCATCAGTGAAGGAAGACGCGGAATGAATATGTTGGATTAATGTTTGCTTTCTCTGTTATAGAAAGGATTGAAACTGCCAGATGACAATGAAGGTTAATATTAAGTAAGAAGCAGAATAGGGACTCTGAGCTGTAATATCGATAAATCTCACCTTTCTGCTAGAAATGTTAAAGATTTTCAAAGCCATGAGAGGAGTCTGAGTTGTTTTTTTATAATGATTTAAAGTCCCTTTGCATATATATAAATATATATATATATATGGAGGTGGGATATTCATTACATTCGCATCCTTGTGCAAACCCAATGGCAAACACTGACAAGCTTTCCCCATGGCCCGTCACATATTAGACAAGCTCTGTCAGAAAGTGTGTTTGCTGCATATGTTGACTGAACCATATATTGTAAAAAGGCATTATGCATCAACACTGATATTTTATAAATAAAAAAATGTAATCCATTCCATGGTATAAGGTAGCTGTCATGCCACCTTATTTAAATGTACAATGTATTTTAATACCAAAGCACCTACAACATTAGTAAGCCCATTTGATTGGAAGTCACAGATACAATACGGTGATTTTAAACGTAACCATTATTTGACCGGTAAGTTGCTTGCAAACACCATGTCATTTACATAAATGTAGACCTAAGAAAAGATTAATGGAGGTAAATGTAGACCTAAAGAATGATTCATGGAGGTAAATGTAGACCTAAGGAATTATTAATGGAGGTAAATGTAGACCTAAACAATGATTCATGGAGGTAAATGTAGACCTAGATGATGATTAATGGAGGTAAATATAGAGGTAAATGAAAACCTAGGAAATTATTAATGGAGGTAAATGTAGACCTAGGCTATTATTAAAGCAGGTTAATGTTGACCGAGGGAATTATTAAAGCAGGTAAATGTAGACCTAGGGAATTATAAAGAAGGTAAATGTTGACCTAAGGCATGATTAATGAAGGTAAATGTAGCCCTAGGAAATGATTAATGGAGGTAAATGTATACCTTGATTATGATTAATGGAGGTAAATGTAGACCTAGGGAATTAATAAAGAAGGTAAATGTAGACCTCGATTATGATTAATGGAGGTAAATGTAGACCTAGGGAATTATTAAATCAGGTAAATGTAGACCTAGGAAATGATTAATGGAGGTAAATGTAGACCTAGGAAATGATTAACGGAGGTAAATGTAAACCTCAATTATGATTGATAAAGGTAAATGTAGACCTAGGAAATGATTAATGGAGGTAAATGTAGACCTAGGGAATGATTAATGGAGGTAAATGTAGACCTAGGGAATTATTCAAGCAGGTAAATGTTGACCTAGGGAATTATTAAATCAGGTAAATGTAGACCTAGGAAATGATTAATGGAGGTAAATGTAGACCTCGATTATGATTAATGGAGGTAAATGTAGACTTAGGGAATTATTAATGCAGGTAAATGTAGATCTAGGCAATTATTAATGGAGGTAGGACGGTACAGACAGGTGATAACTCCGTGGCGACTATGGTCGCATGGATATTTAGCCAGGATGGTCTTATTTGGTCTTAGGGGAAAACATTTGGTGACTACGATGGTCAAATTGTCAGACATCACAGCCAGGACACTATAATTAACACCCTTACAATAAGGAGTACCGGATCTATAGTGACCATACCGAAAGTCAGAAACGATGTAAGGCCCCATCCACAAGACAACGTCTTAGAGGCAGTATACCCTTAACTGCCCTGAGGAATTGGATCTTTAGATTAAAGGGATGAGTGGCCAACACTTTTAGCAGCGCGTTGTTCTCAACAATCAGCCCTGGCCCTGCTTGAGAGGGAAGCTGACGTTGGGATGGAAGGAAAACTTTACTGGCTGTATGTTTCTCCAAGTAACTTCAACCAAAATATAGGAAATGATGGCTGGTGTATGCTGTTAATGCTGGATGTAAAAGTGGACAAAGTTCCTTGTCTTTTCTGTCACTGACATTTATATGATTCTGGATGAGTGGAATGATCAATTAACAGCATGACATCCCCACTCATGAGGGCATTAAGTTGAAAGTACACCAAACATTCTCTGCCTGCTGGAGTTAAGGACACAGTCCCTCACCCCGTTAACCTCAAAACACTTTTGCTAAGTCACTGGATATCCTCTCCCCTCTAAAAGACATTTCATAAAGGCAATTGTGTCACAGCCTAATTAAGGAGCCTAGTGATTGGTCGGTTCACTGTCTTTCTGACAGGTCTGACCAATACGTGGATTGTCTTCATCCTAACCTCCTTTCACAGTGTGGAAAACGAATTTGCTATTTCTGTGTAAATGCAGGGTGGCGAGATACACCACCTCACCTCGTCTGCCACTTCCCATGTCAGTGTTTATCAAAGGTCCACCAATGTGTCGGATTTGCCTCAAATAATGGGTGCAAAATGTCAGGGGAAACAGGCACCCTGTTACATCAATGTGTAATTGATTGCGATCCTTAGTCTACGAGACATTTACACAATGCAAAGATTTATTCTAAATGTGACGGTGAAGTAAGAATAATACATCAGTCATCAACAGGAACAGAACCCCTGATGTTAAAGCCTCCTGACTATATGTCCAAAGCCCGAGACAAGGAATGAACAGCACTAGGATAGTGAGTTTGGTACTGGTTGTGAAATTATACACATATTATCTCAGAACTAACCCAAACCAAAGAAATAGCCTAAATAATTGACAACTAAGCACCTACCTTGTATTGCCTGGTGGCCCCCATATTAATGCGGCGGTTCATTAGTGCACATTTGGGTGGTTAAGTCCGGTCAGCAATGAGCAGCCGGGTGAATTGGTCCTGATATGTCAGGCAGCAACAACAAGAGGGAATGAGATCAGAAACCACACTCCTCACCCCCAGCCACAAGGCTGCACACACACGACCCAGCACCAACACACACACAACACAGCACCAACACACACACACAAACCAGCACCAACACACACACAACCCAGCACCAACACACACATGACCCAGCACCAACAAACACACAACCCAGCGCCCAACACACACACAACCCAGCACCCAACACACACATGACCCAGCACCAACACACACATGACCCAGCACCAACACACACACAACACAGCACCCAACACACACACAACACAGCGCCCAACACACACACAACACAGCGTCAACACAC
>JACXGK010010281.1:0-18235 GCA_016801125.1 Novumbra hubbsi | reverse complement strand
AAGCCTAGTTGAATCTGATGGACACTGGCCCCTGTCTATTATGTTGAAGCCTAGTGGAATCTGATGGACACTGGCCCCTGTCTAATATGTTGAAGCCTAGTGGAATCTGATGGACACTGGCCCCTACCTAATATGTTGAAGCCTAGTTGAATCTGATGGACACTGGCCCCTGCCTAATATGTTGAAGCCTAGTGGAATCTGATGGACACTGGCCCCTGCCTAATATGTTAAAGCCTAGTGGAATCTGATGGCCTGTCTGTCTTCTGAAAATAAACGGTCAATAAGGATGGCAAGACAGTAAGACAATGCCAACTGACTACCTCCCTCTCAGTTGGCTAAAAGCTTTTCTTCTATCAGATTGAGGCAGTCAACATGCGATGGTACCTTGGACATCATTGGTGATTGTGTGACGTTTTGCATACGAGCTCATGGGGAAATGTTCCATAGACGTCATTCTTAGGTAAATTGTTTAATTTGTTTTCCCTTATGATCATTATCTTACCTCGTCAGAATAAACATGCTCGTCCTTTTCGAAAATATGGATCCGACTGTGGATCGGTTTCCTGATTAAACTATGAATTAGCATGAAACATTCATTATGCTGCAGTATAAATAGCTTTTCTTCATAATTAATTAGTTCGTTTTGATTAAAGTTGAATTGGAGTTAAATGAAATGGGGTGTAACCAATATTTCTATTATCTTACATGAGTTGTGATCCCCCTCCACTTCACAATGCAAACACAGTGCTTGGCACAATGTTCACTGCTCAGTGTCTTCTCTGTCTGTTTTTATCTTCCATCTCTTACCTCCGTCTTCCCTCCCTGTGTCTCCCTGTACTCTCTCTCTCCAGTGATGGATGGGCAGATCGTGATGAGGTGGTGGAGGGATTCGAACAGGAAGCAGAAGGCGGGATCACCATGAAACTACAGTCAGAGGAAGTGAAGTCATTTGATGACTACTTCCTGAAGCTGCGTCTGGACACCAACACACGGAACCCGTGGTTCCCAGAGTTCTGGCAGTACCGCTTCCAGTGCCGGCTGGCTGGACATCCACAGGAGGTGAAGAAGTACAAGAAAGTCTGCACTGGTGAGAGCCACTAATAAACTGCATTACTCAGAGTGGAGTGAGGAATAGTCCGTATGGGATCAGGAAGAAAATATTACTTTTATTACATCATATTACATACAATTCTTTTTTTTAATCTATAAAAACAGTGGGTAGAAAATAAATACAATCATCATCATAGTTCCTATTGCAACGTTATTAAATGATAAAAAGAAAAAATATATACTCTTTGGCAATTTCTTAATTGTGTGTAAATTAATCAGAGCAACATTTTTTAAACGTATTTGGACATTAGACATTTTGGTCCAACAGTGAATATAGTTAATTAGATTTTCTTTTTTACATAGCCAAGAAAATGTTTGATAATCTCTTGTCTCTTTTTTCTTGTCCGAATACTGTCTCTGCCTACAAAAGGTGATCTAGGTAAATAGAGTTGTTGTTGCCCACCCAAATTAATCCTATTATTCACCAACCAATTACATTTATTAACATAGAAATTATATTAATCACCTGAAATAATGCTTGATAAGCATGCTTTTTATGCACTTTTTTAGAAATGCTCTTTTAAGTATTTCCGTTACTGTGTTACTCACCTCAACAAATAAATGTATTACATGTTATAACAGACTCACTTGAAACTTAAGTAATTCAATATAGCTTGAAAACATTAACCATTTGCTGAGTAGTTTACTGTAGTGTCAGTCCACTGTGTGTCTTATGTTATTTTCTCTTCCTAAAGATCTCCAAGGTGGTAAGTGAATCATTTCAAGTTTATGAAAACAATGACTTTACCTGCACTTGCCCCATATAAGCACCTCACTTGGGAAGAATATGTAGAGTTTGACTGGTGCTAGTTTCAAGGAACATGTTGGCTTGCTATCTCTAGACCAGCTAAACAAATAAACCCAAATTGGCTGCTTTGTACAATAAAAGCCCTGGGCAAGGGTGAAATCAGTCCAACTCTACAGCATAAAATGTTCTGTGTTTTTTAACTACTGCAGTGTGGAGAGAGCACGGAAAAAGAATGAGTCACTGAAACACACAGTTCATGACCCCTTTCAGTTGAAAACAATGATATGAAAGAGATGTGTTCTATTTACAGTAGAACAGTAGATGATCCCCTCTCCTGCCTAGCTGCATGATCGCCTCAGACAAAATACGGCCATTTGGTAAATGTATTAAGAAACAATAGAAGAAACAGAGGCAAAATGGAGGATATTTAAGCAGACTATGAAAAATTATGTTGAGTCTAACGTCTGGTAGGGTGAATATATATGATCACACACTATTAGCGCAAAGGTTGCTAAGGTTCACCATCCCCTGTGACTTTTTACATTACCACCTTTGATTTGCCAGTTGTATTGCCGGTCAATGCTTTAAGCTGGATAATAAAAATGCTTCTTCCACAATATGATGTCCACAGACTTTATTGTTGCACCCTCAAGATTCTTTCAAGTTTTGTATCCTTTGAGAAAAAAGGTTAAGCCTTTGGACACCTTATTGTGAACTACGCAACCCATCTACCAAATGGTGTGTGCCAATTCTGTTGTGCTGCATTCAGTGAGAGTTGTACATTTTCGTTCACTTTTTAAATTCCAAACTCAAGTTGTTTACGGTTTGAAGGAAGTTTTACAATTCTCTTGTGTTACAATACTCTGTGTGCCTAAATGTATCCATTGACATACAACCTTGTAAATTTCACAAGAACGAACAAAATGGCCGCCGTCCTTAGGAAACATCAAACAATCCCAACCCCCCCCCTATCCATTTTGACATTCTGATAATTTCCCACTGATCCCCAGGCAATGAGAGCCTTCATGAGAACTATGTCCAGGACAGCAAGATGGGCTTCGTCATCAATGCCATCTATGCCATGGCCCACGGTCTCCACGATATGCACACCAACCTTTGCCCCGACCAGCCCGGCTTGTGTGAGGCCATGGACCCCATCGACGGCAGCAAGCTGCTAGACTACCTCCTCAAGACAACTTTCCGAGGAGTTTCGGGGGAGGACGTGTACTTCGATGAGAACGGGGACACTCCGGGCAGGTGAGAGTGGTGGTGATGGTGGAGGAGGAGGAGGGTGGTGGTGATGGGTGGAGGAGGAGCGTGGTGGTGATGGGTGGAGGAGGAGAGTGGTGGTGATGGGTGGAGGAGGAGGGTGGTGGTGATGGGTGGATGAGGAGCGTGGTGGTGATGGGTGGAGGAGGCGGAGAAGGGGTCTGACAGGGAGGTTGGTATGGAGAGTTGTCGCTGGGGAAGATTTTGTGTGAAATTACAATGGAATACACACTATGAATGGGCATGTATTGTACGCACACACGTGCACGCTCACAGACCCACTATGAATGGGCATGTATTGTACGCACACACGTGCACGCTCGCGTTCACAGACACACACAGAGAGCATGTGGAACCATATTTATAATAGACGGAGCCTGGAACAGATCGAATGTGTTCCAAATGTTTTGGGTCACCTAGAAATATCCTTGTTTTGGTAAAGAAAAATTGTGGACTGTGTAGACTGTATGTTGCAAAATGTCATTGTAGCTAATTGTAGCTTTTAATGGAAAATCGACTTAGGCGTACAGAGGCCTGATATCAGCTACTTTCACTTTCAACTGTCTAGTTACAGTGGCATGTTGTGTCTGCTAATATAAGATAATATTTTTAATAGGCTATGATCAAGGCTATAAAAAAGGCTATAGAAAATGAATTGCAATTGTGTGAGCAAAACTGTTGTGCAATTGTGGGTTTGTTTACAGGCTCAAAATGGCCAGAACTTTCTTCTGAAACTCGTCAGTCTATACTTGTTCTGAGAAATCTCTACCATACAACAAATTGTCAAGAAACTAAAGAGCTCATACAAACCTGTAAACGACTGCCTTTAAATAACAGCGCAAACTGTCTCTAACTCAGCAAGAGATCATACACTGTGTCTAGTTTGAGAAACATACACCTCACAGGTCCTCAACAGGCCGCTTCATAATATAGTACCCACAAAACACCTGTCTCAACAACAACAGTGAAGAGGCAACTCCGGGATGCTAGCTTTTTTCTCCCAGCTTCCTCCGTCCAGTATCAGTGTTCTTTTGCACATGACAATATTTTATTTTTATTGGCCAGTCTGAGATACAAATGTTTCTCTGCAACTCTGCCTAGAAGGCCAGCATCCTGGAGTCACTTCTTCACTGAAATGTCTAAATGACCCTAAACGGTCGTCATGTGCTGTACTCGCATTAGAAAACCCACCTGCTCAGCAGTTCTTCGGCTGACGGTACTGCCGTTCTTAAACATGGCCTTGCACTCATATCAGATCCCAGTAGTCCTGGGTTCAAAGCTTGCAGGGAACTATGCCCCTGTAAGTAGCTTTACTTAAGGTATCTCTACAACACTCCCAACGATGTTGTCTGTGAGTGGGATAACCGGTGTCTGCTCCAAGCAACCGTTTTTTTATCAGTAAATTACCCACAACCCTCATTCTTCTTTCTTCCCGTTATCTCCGATTCTCACCTTGGCTCTCCCTCACCCCCCCCCCCCTCCACCCCGTCAGGTATGACATCATGAATCTACAAAGTGTCGGTGATGGTAGCTATGACTACCAGCAGGTGGGCTCGTGGCACGAGGGCATCCTGAACATTGATGACTGGAAGCTTTGGATGAATAACAGCGACATGGTTCGCTCCGTCTGCAGTGACCCCTGTTCCAGGGGACAAATCAAGGTAGGGACACGACCAGGGCCAAACTGGACCGGACCAGGGTGAATTGGGATGTTTTTGTGATGCTTTTGAGCTGGTATTAAATAAGCTCTGGGAATGTGTCCCTAGCTTGTTATGATTGTTGGGGTTAATGAGATCATAGGTATGATTTTCATTGTTCATTCACACAATGCAGTGGAGCGTTAATGTATCTTGAGAAAACAGCTTGAGTCCTTCTAAGCAGGGCCAGTTCTTTTCAGCCTGGACACAAGTCCCCATAGGAAGCATGCACACTCTACTCTCTGCTTGGGTTACGGCCTGCTAATGCTTTGTTCTAGGCCAGTGTTCAGTTTATCACCCTTTTCTACACAGCTGTGATGAAATCCCCTCTCGGAACCAAAGGATTTTAATGCAAACAAGCTTGTCTTTTGGAAATGTGTTTGTGTGCTGTGAAGGGAAAGCTTTTACACCATATAGATTCTTAATAAAATGCACCTAAACTGATTGATAATTAAAAGTTATTAGCAGTTCCATCCTGATACACAATTGCATGGAGAAAGCACTGTGGTGGTCTATATATGATCAGGGTTGGTGCAGTTTTTGTAGATTTTTCAATGATTGGTCATTGCTTGTGTATTGTAATGGATTAGACTGTAAGCTTGTGACCTCTGGAGTTGGGACGTTTTGACTGTAATCTTGTGACCCCTGACCTCTGTATGATCAGGTAATCAGGAAGGGCGAGGTGAGCTGCTGCTGGATCTGCACCACCTGTAAAGACAACGAGATCGTCCGGGATGAGTTCACCTGTCAGGCATGTGACCTGGGCTGGTGGCCCAATGAGGACCTGGAAGGTAACTGACACATCATCTTCCACCTATTCACATGTTTTGATGACTGACTACCACTTTGATCTGGCTCAAGCAACCCCAGCTAGTATCATCTAAACCAGGGGTGGGCAAACTACGGCCCGAGGGCCAAATGCGGCCCGCGAGGCCTTCCCATCTGGCCCACGGAATGCCCTTTTCTGGCCTCCAAATCAATTATGATTAACAAATTACAAAAACAAATGTGGCCCTCCATTTAATTTCTAAATCCGGATGTGGCCCCCGAGCCAAAATATTTGCCCACCCCTGATCTATACCATCATAGATTGGATTCTCTTGACGCTTCCTCTGTGATGCTGACGTTCATCAATGTTGATTTATCTCTTTGCATTGTCGTCATCGTCTTTAAGCATTCTAACATCCATCACACCTACTGTGCTTGTGGATTTTGATAGATACTAATCAATTATATCTTATACTTTAACTCTACAAAATACTTTGTGTTGCCTGGTGCCAGTGTGACATCCAAAATCAAAGATATGTCCTTATTATTTCCGTTCACAAGACATTATGGAACAAACTCAAACGTCCACCATCGAGAATCAAACTTTGGCAATTGGCTGCTATTGGCCGCCTTGCAACACAGGCTGTGTAGCAGCTTTCAGTGATTTCAAAGGAAGTGTTCCAATGGTGGATGCTGGCATTGCTAGATGTTAGTGGGGGTTGTTCAGCACAGCTGTTTGCTTCTGTGCACTCAACATATTTTCTGTGCTTGTTTGGTGATATTTTTAATAGAAAGATAATATTTGAGTTGTCCCAAAATGTTTTGTTTATCAAGTGAAACTCCAAAAGTAAAGTGGATCCGTATTCCCGCACTTTGGATTCCAAAAAATAGAGTGACTATTCAGTTAAAGGGCAGACTATCCAAAGTTGATGATATCGTACTTGGTCACTTTTCCTATGCATTGACTGCAACCCATAAACTCCCAGATACTCAGCATCTTCTCTGCTGATGCTTTGGCAGATTTTCTTTGCAACCATTTTAGGTTCCTGCTTTATTTGTGCCATTTTGCATTCATTCTACTCTTTACTGTTTAGAAAGCATGCTCAATTGGATAATCTAGTAATTGACCTGGCAAGTCAAGATCTCTGAACCTTTTGCCCTTGAAAAAATCTCCTTGGTAGGTATGACAGTGTGTTTGGGGTCATTGTCCTACTACACGATGTAATGATGTGTAATTAGTTTAAAGCTCAAACATTCTTTAGCTTCGAAAGTGTTATTCATTCATCCACTTCAGTAGTCTTTCGTGGTATACCGGGTCATTTGCCTTGGTAATTTTGGCATGCCTACTATTTTAATCACAAAGTCTAAAACTAAATAGACAATTGTCCAAATACTTTTGGTACCATAAAATGGGAAGGCTGAATTGTCAAAATGACTTGTAATTTCTAAATGGCTCATTCAATAAAAATGAAATGAAATCATTTTAAATCATGAGTGCTGGAATACCGAAGCAAAACTTTTCAATATACAGACTTCCTTATTTGGTGTCTATAAAATGTCATTGGGGGTTTAAGCTTAAACACTTTACATCTCATTAGTTTGAAAAATAAATATTAATGTCAACATTCATCTTGTAATTTTACATTTATTTACATTAAAAAAGAGTATTTATTAGTTCTAGTGCCTGGCAGTTCATACTATTCAGGATACTTTGCAATCCCACAGTATTACACTTGATTTTAAAATATTTAAGATTTGAATGTCTATTTCAGACCATAGCATCCGTAACAAAAAGGGGAAACATCCTTATTTTAAATGCTTGTATTTTGCCAAGTCTTTATTTTCAAATTGCTGTTGTTGTTTTGACACAAGTAGTACTCACAGTTTTGTTAGTATTTTTAGTCTTACCAAAAATCTTGTCCATTTCATGTAGTGTCTGTAATGTTTCAAATTACCTTAAAGTCCACATTTTGATGTACTGTATACTTTTCCCTAAAGGGTACTATAGACCCACACATTAAGGTTTAATTTCTATTTTGCTTGTTTATTCTTTGAGACATTACAGATTTGTGGTGCAAATATAATTTCCATAATTTTGGGAACTGTGCCTGGTTTAATGATTGTTACAAGCATTGTTTCTACAGACACTATAACACCAAAATACTGTCTCTTCTTGTACTCTGGCACTGATTATTACAGACACTGTTTCTACAGACACTATATCACCAAAACACTGTCTCTGCTTGTACTCTGGCACTGATTGTTACAGACATTGTTTCTACAGACACTACATCACCAAAAGAATGTCTCTGCTTGTACTCTGGAACTGATTATTACAGACACTGTTTCTACAGACACTATATCACCAAAAGCCTGTCTCTTCTTGTACTCTGGCACTGATTATTACAGACACTGTTCCTACAGACACTATATCACCAAAAGCGTGTCTCTTCTTGTACTCTGGAACTGTTTATTACAGACACTGTTTCTACAGACACTATATCACCAAAAGCCTGTCTCTTCTTGTACTCTGGCACTGATTATTACAGACACTGTTTCTACAGACACTATATCACCAAAAGCCTGTCTCTTCTTGTACTCTGGCACTGATTATTACAGACACTGTTTCTACAGACACTATATCACCAAAAGCCTGTCTCTTCTTGTACTCTGGCACTGTTAGGTACTCTGTCTCACCTTTTACCTCTCTGTGAACTCCCCCTCCCTCCCCCTCCTCGTGCATCTCCACAGTCTTCCTCTTCTCTTGTTGCTGTCATGGCATCATTTTGACAAGCTGGGGGGAGCTCGTCTCCCCGTACACAGTTGTTGTTAGGTGAAAAATTCTGTTAGCTCATTGAGAGACTGCACAGACATACACATTTGTATGAGATTAAATATTCATCTTTCCTCTGATTCCTTATGCATGTGGGGAATACTAAGAAGAGATATCCTTCCCATATTCACGTGGAAATAATGATCTATAATTTGCCTTCTTTTTAACCCAAAGCTTTGTCATTTCTGGTTACTGTGGAAACCAGTTTTACACCAACTTTCAAAGGGAATGTGTTGTGCACTTGAGGAAGGAGTGAATTATTCAAAGGTTTACTCAAAACACTGACAGGCTCGTTTAGCGGAGAGAGGAAAAAGGGATTTGAAGCTTTGCCATTCTTGTCTGTTGGCAATGTGTGTGCCTCATGCCTTGATAAACTAAGCTTGTTGGATACATGGACAGAGATAACTTAGCTCAGCAGTGAAGCTTCGCAATGGGCACTATTCTCAAGATCACATTTTATTGTAGTGATGATATTAGTCATTCACTTTCTCGCTTTTAAAACTGGAGAAGGATATCTCAGACACAGATAATATTCTTGCATTGTAAGATAACTAGCTATTTCAGAAATGTTCTCGTGATGAGGCTTACATGATGCTGGTTGAAATTGGCAGAGACACAGGCAGACCTCTGATGGTGCCGACTCTAATGCTATTAACCAAGAGTGCTGTGTATTACAGGGGTTTTGAGACGGTTCTCCCACTAAGCCCTTGCAAGACTAGGTGTGTGTCGGGCGACAAATCACTGCCACGATACTTTGCAGCAGAAACATGAAAGAAAAATCGGACAGTTTCAGAGTGTGTGAATGTGCGCGTGTGTGTGTACGTTATGGAATGTAGGGCCTTCTTCGAAGTGCCACGATGTTTTCCGCTTATTGTTATCTGTTACATTGACAACAAGAGTGTGTTTGCGTTCCTCTGTCCCCTGCAGGCTGTGTGCCCCTGCCTCTGAAGTACCTGGACTGGTCTGACGTGGAGTCCATCGTGGCCGTTTGTTTATCCTGCGTGGGCATCCTGGTCACCCTCTGGGTCACGCTCGTCTTCGTGCTGTACCGTGACACGCCCGTGGTCAAGTCGTCCAGCCGCGAGCTGTGCTACATCATCCTCGTGGGCGTTCTACTGGGCTACATCTGCCCGTTCACTCTGATCGCCTATCCCACCGTGGCCTCCTGCTACCTGCAGCGCCTCCTGGTGGGCCTGTCTGCCGCCATGTGCTACTCTGCCCTGGTCACCAAAACCAACCGCATTGCCCGGATCCTGGCGGGCAGCAAGAAGAAAATCTGCACCAAGAAGCCCCGCTTCATGTCTGCCTGGGCCCAGGTGTTCATCTCCTTCTTCCTCATCAGCCTGCAGCTCGTCCTGGAGATAACCCTGATCGTCCTGGAGCCGCCCATGCCTGTCAAGTACTACCCCAGCATCCGGGAGGTCTACCTCATCTGCAACACCAGCACGGTGGGCATGGTGGCGCCGCTGGGCTACAACGGCCTGCTCATCCTGAGCTGCACCTACTACGCCTTCAAGACGCGCAACGTCCCGGCCAACTTCAACGAGGCCAAGTACATCGCCTTCACCATGTACACCACCTGCATCATCTGGCTGGCCTTTGTTCCCATCTACTTCGGCTCCAACTACAAGATCATCACCACCTCCTTCTCCGTGAGCCTCAGCGTCACCGTGGCGCTGGGCTGCATGTTTACGCCCAAGATGTACATCATCATCGCCAAGCCGGAGAGGAACGTGCGTAGCGCTTTCACCACATCCGACGTGGTCAGGATGCATGTTGGAGACGGAAAGGCAGCTCAACAGAGCAAGAACATCCTCAATATGTTCCGTAGGAAGAAGAGTGGGAATGGAAGCACCAAGTGAGTAACCTTCAGGGTCAAATGGAAAGATAGAATAAGGCCTGAACACCTGTTGGGATCCAACCATTATGTTCCACTTAAAGAAAGGGTTTCTGAGAGGTTTTTTTGTATGTCTACAAAAGAGAAACATTTTTGATTTAAGTTTTATTATTTTTGGTTTACGATAGAATCTTCATGGGTTCCATGTGTAATGTATACAGGTTTTACATGGATCCCAAAAGGGTTATACCTAAAGGGGTTTTAACCCAAACCCAAAGGGTTCTACCTGGAACCCAAAAAGGGTTAATCAACGGTTCCCCAAAAGTGGCAGCCCAAGAACCTTTTTGAAACCTTTTTTAGGAGTGTGAACACAAGTTGGTAGAAATGCAAGTATGTGAAGGCTTTACTCTGTCGTTCTGTTGTCTATTGGTACCAAAATATAATGTCTTACAATGTATGTTTGACTGATAATTTCCTGGGTATATAAACCAATTAAAAACAAAATATGATATCCATTCAGATTAAAACATTTAATGGAGATTTATTTTAATTTACCGCACAAGGTGGCATATTTTAAAAGCTAGGCCTAAAAGATTCCCACAAAATAATGGGGGAGTATACTTCATGTATGCCAATTAAACACTATGTTGTATAGATTTTCAACTGGATTTCTAATAAACGTTCCACAGCAAAACACACGGACAGTGTCTAAAGGAAGTATTGAGACGGGGGATGAGGCAAACATTGTGTTTGAATGTTGTCTCTCCCCTTGGTTTTAATCATTCTCACCCAACCTCTGCCGACGTACAATCTTGAGTCTGACAGGCTAACGTTTAGACTATGCTCGGCAAACTCCTGTCCTTGAGGGCTGCAGCGTTTTCAGACAATAACGTGTCATTAGGAGAAGGGTCTACTAAACTCCTTCATAGCACCAGACTGGTTGGCGATAACAAGGTATGAATGATAGTAAATAGACGCTGCAACCTTCAAGGGAAGGATAAGCGCACAGCTCTGGTTTAGGGGTTTCTGGTTTATCTTGAATCATCCCTTTACATTTATCCCAGTTTGAAGCATGAAAGCCTCTCCCTCCCCCACTAATTACACAAGAAATACCAACCTAACCTACCCTGCTACACGCAGCACTAAAACCCTGTGTCATCACATCGTCTCAGACAGTACAGGCGCCAGACACAAGTGCATGTTGCCAATCTCAGCATGATACATACTTACTGTAGATCAGAAACAGGGTCTCAAATGGATGGAGGACTGATAGTCTTTTTTTTAATTCACACTTCATAATGCTGTTCAACAGCACATTATGAATTTATGAATCACCTACCACTGTTTAAGTGCCCAGATTTACAGACGCAATGCCACTTAGAGATAATGAATGAACCAAACCACTGCTACCGGTTAATTTTGTTAAAGCGTCTATACAAGTATTTTAACATGTATTGAGAAATGTTGAAATGCTTCTGCTGTTCTTCTGTTGTTGTTGTCTAACCCTTCCCCAGGCGATCCCCGTTAGTAATGGCAGTCTTTATCTCGTTCATAGTTCTAATGGCAAGTCTGTGTCATGGTCTGAACCAGGTGCAAGACACCCTCAGAAGGGGGGGAATGTGTGGCACAGACTGTCTGTGCATGTGAGGAAACAGGAAGCCGGCTCGAATCAGACGGCGGTCATCAGGCCCCTAACTAACGCCCCCGTCAACCCCCACAGCTGCGACCCCCACCCACGAAACCGAGGCCCTGGCACAGACCCCCACCCCCCCCACACACACACCGGCACCAACGCTTTGTACAACTTGGCGGAAGAGGAGGATGAGGGTGGGGAAGCGCGCCCCCTGTGGATCCCCCCCCACTCCCAATCTGGAGGGCTCCGAGGGTCTGAGCCCCCCTCTTATTCTCCCTCGATGGACTGTACCAACGAGCATTTTCAGGGGACGTCGGGGGACGCGCACAGCTCCAGTGAATTTAATGAGAAGACCGGTGCCTCCGGCATCCATCCCCTGTGCTACACCCAACCGCAGCCCGGTCCCCTGCAGGGTGGGGCTCCTTTTGGAGAGGAGGACCTCATCTCCCGCTTGAAGGAGGTTGAGGCGGAGGCACTAGACCTCCTGCACAATTACAGGGAGGAGGTGGAGGAGGAGCTGGCTCAGAGTAAGCTGACCCTGGAGGACTCTTTGGCTCTCTCTCCCCCCTCCCCCTTCAGGGACCCGGTGTGTTCTGCTGGGTCAGTTCCCGGCTCTCCCATCTCAGAGTTGGCCCTCTGCGGCCCACCAAGCTCTGCTTACTCCTCCGCCATCCCCCAGGACTTCAGACAGAGCTCCTCAACACTGTGAGAGCCAACGGACTTACATCGACACGCACACGCCACGTTACTACATTGTAACATTAACCATTAATTTACTTATACAGTTCTTTATTTGCTCTGTTATATTTCCGCTTAGATTATACTACAGCATATGTTTATGTCAAAGGGTTAGTTGAAATGGAATAGTCCAGTAGCAATCATGTTTCTCAAGGGCTCAGGGTCCCACACTTAACTTTTTGCTAATATTTAGACTGGGAACAGTGCCAAAACAACCAGGATCTTTTGCCAAATGTATTAATCAAAGCTGTAATCACAATGACTGTAGCTACATGGTTATGTGTTGCTATTGTTGTGGATTGAAACAAATGGAGGGAATGCTGTTTATTTTCTGCTTGAGTCTTATCCTGATTTTGAGATAAAGGGACCAAGCTGACTAAAGACTACAGATTCCACAACACACTGCCTGATTGGTCGAAAACTTCACATGTGCAGTTGAGCTCATATTATTATATGTAGCAGACGCAGCTGGATCAAAGACTCTTTTTTGCCTTTTTTAACAATGACTTAGTCCTAAATAAGAAGCACTCGCCTCAGCTTACCAGTACTTTTACTTCTGACCTCATTGCAGTTCAAACATTTGCTCTCTGATAGGAAGCAAAATCTATGAAAGCCAAGTTTGGCTACAGTTTAGTAGATAAGAAGTATTATTGTTTGTGTCTCAGACATGACATTCAGGGCCATGAGGTACTCTAGCGTTATGTGAATTAATTGAAGATTGGGTATTTGCACTGTATGAGATACAACTGCACGTTGCAACATGATTCTTACTGTGCCAATAAAAGTTGTTTTCCCAGTCCTCTGAAGTCATGTTTACTGTATAGCTTTTTGTAGGGACTGATAATACATCTTTGGAAGACTCTGAGATTCTGTACAGTAGCCTGCATTACGGGGATGGGTCTGATTGTAAACCACAGTAATGTCATGGCATCATACTGTAAGACTGAACACATTCTGTGAAATCCTGAGCCATGTGTGTTTCACACAGGTTGCTATAAAGATGGGCTTCTGTTTTTCATACTGTGGGGATAGATATTTTTTTTATGTTTTCTGAGATCGTCGTGTCATTGTAATGGAAAGATACTTGTGTATGTTTTCAAAGTTTGTACTACTGTTAAACCATCATTTGTTTTTTTTCACACTGATGGTATGTTTGTAATATCAGTAAATGTTTATATATTTAGAATGTGAAACAATTTCTACGTTTTAAAACGTGTCTTACAGATGCTTGTGGAAGATCTGTGTGTTGGCATTGATCTTGGGTAACTTTTCAGATAAACTATACAAGTCTGCAGTATCCTCTTCAAAATATTCAGTTTTATTGCTTACCAGTTGCTTCTTGTAGTAAGATTATATGCGCTTCAATCTTGTTTAGATCTTGTATTAAATTTGAAGATGTATAGATTTACTTGATCATACGTTTCATAGTAGCCTACTTTATCTATAAGAATGCAACTCCAAAGTATACAAACTTAATATACCTTATGTATAGTTACTAGTATTGTAATTGTTATTACAACCTGTTATATTTAGTCTATTATATTATATTAGTGCAAGTTGTTTGGAGATTTTAACATTTCTTAAATGTAAAGTAACAGAAAGATCACGTTTTACATGGTCACAGCTATAAAGAAATAGGCCTAAATGTTTTTGGCAAGGTTAACAATGCTGTAAAATAAAAACCTTTTATAGTAGTTGGACTGTTGCCTGATCGCATGGTTTCCTAATGCACTTAATTAAGACAGTCCTCTTAAACAAGTGGTCTGAAAAAGCCCTGACATTCTGGTCAGATGTGCATGAAAAAACAGTAGCAGATTACAGTAAGCAAAGTAAGAATTAATGTTTGAGCAGGTGTACTGCACATGAGGCCGTTCTATAAATAAAATAAAAGCCGATATGTGACTGTGATTCACAAAGCGTCAAGGTTACAATCTTGATGTCAACGCTGGAGGAGGCGGAAAAAAAATTAAGTTGATCCGAGACTAGACATTTCCGGGTCCTATGACACATCAGGTGGTTTTGAGCAAGTAGGAGGGGAAGTAGAAAACTTTCTATTGTAGTAATCATATCTTCGGACAACGCAGAAACAGACTAAATCCATTGCCTCATCGTAATACAACGAAGGAAGCTTTGAGTTTGAGAAAGCTGTGTCACTCGGACTCGCAATATGGCTGGCGGATCGGTATCGGAGTGTAAGGAATACTTGTTCAAAGTTCTAGTAATCGGGGAGTTAGGTGTGGGGAAAACCAGCATCATCAAGCGATATGTCCACCAACTATTCTCCCAACACTACCGAGCAACAATTGGGGTCGATTTTGCGCTGAAAGTTATCAACTGGGACAGCAAAACGCTTGTCAGGTTACAACTGTGGGATATCGCAGGTAAGAGATATGGATGCGTAATTTCTATATTAGGTTAATACTTCAGATAATGAAATACATTTTAGCATACCACAAACGCATCAAAAGTAGTTCACTATTGCGTGACAGCGCACATCTAGATGGAAGCTTTGGAATTCACCGGAGCTCGTGAATCCCGTCCAGTGTAAATACAAGCTGTAAATAAAAAAAGTGACTAATTGGGTAGTTTGCGCGTTTTTAGTTTTTTTTCACCTGTTTCACTGTATACCTGCTGGCAGACATTTCTGTTTAAATTCTTGCTGTTTTGTGTGTTTTCTCGGTGTTATGACCCGCATATGTGTCCAGGGAATGTAGGTCATACTGGTCGGTAGAGCGCCCACCCCGTGCGAATCATACATGATAGTCCTTTGCCATGTCATCTGTAGCCTACATGTTGAGCTACCGTTGGTTATGCCACACTAAATAATTAAGATAAACAGAGTATGGAGAGTGCTTGACTACTCTAAATGAAATAAAAGCGTGTCATCTAGTCAGTAAGGTCTCGTGCACCTGGGGGGAAGGTAACTGCCTAAGTCCTCACTTCATCAGTGGCCTCGAAATCTTGACATAAATAATAATAGTTATTCGCTTCAGGCCCCTCAACATAAAAATCTGATACCAAAAGCTGCTCAGCTTCCCTCTGTGTGGCTTAGCTCTGAGAGGCTAATGATGCTCCTTTTATGAGCCATTCTTTATTTTTTAACCTTTTGTTTAACAAACTCGAGCAGTATGGTTAGTTTTTTTATCTATCATGTGCACACAGAAAAATGCATAATGCTGTAGGCAGCAGAGGTTAAGACAGAAGAACTGGTATTTATTTTGTGGTATTAATAAGATTAACTTTTTAGTGAATGTAATTCGAATATGCATCCCAACATCAACATGATGTAATTGTTTGGGGGTTACTACACTTTGTTAATTATATTGCCCAGAGCTACAAATCTCAAGCCAACGGTTTCATTCCACGGGGTTGTTCATAGCTACAGAACTTAGAGGGGGAATGTAGGGATGATTGGTGGAGTTACGGGCCACCAGATCAGGTGGTTTACCTACTATTTTGTATTTGCTGGCTACTTTCACTTTTATATTTGATTTGTTGGACATTTCTTTTGGGGGGGGTACATAATATTATTCTTGGTTAGTATGAGTTAAGGATGTATGTTCTTGTTCTCCTCTAGTGTACTAGTGTATGGGTTTAACTGTGATTTAGTTCTCATAATATATCACTTTATAACTTTATAAGGTTCTGCATTCAGGTCACATTCCTATTTTGGAGTATTGTAGACATTCTCCCCTTCAGGCATCCACTTCTCATCTCATGGTTGTTTAACATACATTTATTTGATATGAATTATATCTTTTGTCAGTTCTCATTCATACCCAATTCTTTAAGACTAGCTGTGTATGAGGTCACATTATACAACCTAATATTTCATCATCATTCCAAAAACCTTCTTCCCCCAGTTACTGACACAAAGTCTCCTCCCCGTTCACAGTAATGCAATCTGCTAACAGGACTCCCAGTGAATGGCTACATTTAGTATTGGCCTCCGCTATGCATGACATGTGAGTTGTTTATTAGGCCAGACAGGAGTAGAGGCTTCGGTATGGACACTGCTCTCTGTCATATGCCTGCCAGCTGAGAGAGAGAGACTACATGTTAATGATTAGGCCGTTTTAACTGTGGCCTGGGGTAAGGGCTATGTGATTCAGTCCTAAGAAAGTTGAATGGTAGTCCTTCACGGTGAGAGAGGGAACTATATCCAATGATGAGGTTGTGAGTTTGGGGTCAGGACATACACAGTATTGTGATTCATCGGTTTTGATGTATTTTGGGGCGTATTTAAAATCCACCATGAATGAGTTTGAATCCCAAAACGGATAGTACTGGAGAAGTGCAGGACCACCTATTATGGGGTTGTGAGATTGGGTTCAGGGTGTGCACACGAGTCAGAATTTTAAAGAAATTGAAGTATATTGGGTGTTTTTTTTTATATCCACCATTAATATTTGTTTTTACTGCAATTCTGAGAATACATTTCTACAGACAGTAAGAGTGACAGACTGATTCACACTGACTGTTGACGGATTGCTGGTCAGTTATGGAGACCATTCACTTGCAGTGTTGTGAGACCGGTCATCACCTGTGTGTCACAACCAAGAGCAGTGGGGATACATACCGTTTGACAGCTACACACCGGCCATTGGGAACACTTCTAGTGGTCCCCATTGAGGCCAGTTACAGAGCCGGCCGTTAGGGGGAAAATTGGGAAAGCTTTCTGAGGCCCAGGCTCTAGGGGTCCCCATTGAGGCCAGTTATAGAGCCGGCCGTTAGGGGGGAAAATTGGGAAAGCTTTCTGAGGCCCAGGCTCTAGGGGTCCCCATTGAGGCCAGTTATAGAGCCGGCCGTTAGGGGGGAAAATTGGGAAAGCTATCTGGGGCCCAGCCTCTAGGGGAGCCCATTGAGGCCAGTTACATAGTCGGACGTTAGGGGGGAACATTGGGAAAGCAGGTACCACCAACTGTGAGTGTCCTATTATGGCATTCAGAATTACTTCATTGAACTGTGTCGAAATCATGTTCTCAACACAATTTTTTGGGGAACGAGTCCAGTGATAGAGGAAATCTCTCCAAAAGGCTTGGGATCCGTGACTTTGAATCAACGGCAATGACTGCCATGGGCAAGGGTATGATAATTGGAGTAATATGTCAGGAAAGGTAAAAAAGTGTGCATGCCCAAATTATTCCCCAAAAATCTGTTGGCCATGTTTCCCCACTGTGCTTTACATTAACTGACTGTAGTAGGTGTATATGCTGTCCAGTCATGTAAGGAAATGTCAACTTATTTCGGATGCGTCAATCGATTGTCCAGACCGGTGGTGTGTGTTTGAAACAGCAGCCTTATGTTGTACTTATTAAGCCTTTCTTGGTTAAGACAATTCATTACATTCTATGAAAAAAAAAAAAATGTTCCATAAATAATAAGTAATTTTTAACAGCCCCCTCAATCACTTAATTTTGGCACTGGACTCTGTGTGTGTGTGTGTGTTCGTCTATGCCGGAAAAGCAGCCCCCATCAGTAAGTGTCTCAGTTTACATGTATACATGTTTTATGTAGGAGAGGACATGTGTTGAAATGAGTACAGCAGATTTGGATTGGGCCCATTCACTGGACCTCTTCATGAGCCCACCCATTCACTGGA
>JACXGK010010279.1:0-18287 GCA_016801125.1 Novumbra hubbsi | reverse complement strand
CAGACAGATGTGATAGATATGTCCTAAAGACCAAGGGACAGACAGATGTGATAGATATGTCCTAAAGACCAAGGGACAGACAGATGTGATAGATATGTCCTAAAGACCAAGGGACAGACAGATGTGATAGATATGTCCTAAAGACCAAGGGACAGACAGATGTGATAGATATGTCCTAAAGACCAAGGGACAGACAGATTGACACAAAGGCCTGTTAAAGCCATTTGAGACTATACAGTAAGAGGCTAAGGCAGAGAAAACAGGGTCAAAAGTTTAACCAAAGCTAAACCATGGTACGGGTGACAGTTAATAATTGATTGAACCAGGAGAGCATTGCGATTTGGAGAGATGATTTGGCTGAGCTGGCAGCCGCAGCTTCAGAAGAGGTTTCCAAAAAAAGGAGCCTGGTTCAGACAAGAGACTCGGGTCCTCCAGGGTCATCCCGACTTAGACATGGAGTGATGGGAGTGCTCACTTAACCCCAAACAAAACTCCAACAAACACTGCCCCCTCAACCGTGGCCTGAGGTCCCGGACACAAACAGAGGGGGAGCGAGTCATCCGTCCATTTGGCGACAGTTCCAGCGGAGCGTCTTCGGTACGCCCTGCAAGCCCTCCATCTTGTCACTGTCATTTGTCTTCGGCAAGCGCCCTAAACCCCCGTGTGTTGTCTTCACGCCATTTGTCAATAGTTCAGAGTGCATCTTCTGTCGTGCCTCTTGTGTGAGGTGATCTGAAGCTCTCACTATTCCAGAGCGCGTGGGAGGGTGGGTTGTTGCCCTCTATATTGGCCGTGTAAAATAAAGGATTTTAAATGAGGGTTTTTTCTGCCGGTGTAAAATCTCACTTTAAAAGATGAAACAGCTTGTTACAGGCATGCATGGGCCCATATAATAACTTCTAATAAGGTTGACCAGATTTATTTCTCCAGACAAAGTTTTTCAGACAAAAAGGTGGTTGTATATTATATGCTGAAAGTTAAAGTATTATTTTCAATGCATTTTGGACAGATGGTTCAGGACTATTATATTCAATGTTGTGGGACAGTGATCCCTCTAAGACTTAATTTGTCATGAGAAATAATGACTGATGAATGTGTTTTCCTAACAGGAGACAATACTGAAGCTCGTAAAATGGAACATCCCTGTCGCAATCCTTCAGTGGGCCGCGGATGTTTCTAGCCATTGAATTGGAGATGATGTGAGGTGAGGCAGAAACAACTACCTCAGTTCCTCTTGTGTGATCTTCCTACTGCATTCCTGGCAGAGGATCAAGGTGAACATGGAGTCACAGCGCAGCGGCCATGTGGAAAGAGAGAGAGAAAACGAGAGGGGATAGGGGAGAGGGGGAGATCGAAAAAAAGGGGGAAGATTGAGACAGAAAGAGGGAGAGGTAAAAGAGAGGGGAGATACATTGTGTCTACAGAGAGAGAGAAAGCGAGAGATGTTTAATCCCACCATTAGTGAATCACCTCGCCCCGACTGCACTGTTTTAACGTGTCTAACTCCTCCTCCTGGCCTCCTTCACTTTCAAGCTCTTAACTAAATTAGGTTAATAAACTCAAGTGTTTACATGCATCACCAACCCACACCTCTCCTCCCCTCACACCTCTCTCTCTCCCGCTCTCTGAAATCCTCTCCTCTCTTCTCTTCCATCCCCTCCTCTCCATTTCCTCCTCTCTCCTCTTCCCACCATCTCTTCATCTGGCCACCCTCCTCTGTTCTTTCTGGAGTCGCTCATTGTTACAGGAGAACGGTTTGGGATTTCCTCTCCCTCTCTTCCTCCCAAGCCGGCGAACGGCAGTTAAAGAGAGTCGGCGTGAGCCAGCTGTTAGCGACGAGTTAGCTAGTAGCCTCCGTGTGTCACAGGGTGCCACCTAGTGACAATGTTGTGCAACTGCACCGACCACCTTGCCGATCCTGTGGAAAGCCAGTGTTTTGCATGCCTCTCCAGGGTAAGCTACCATCAGACAGTTCACACGGTGTGTTTTAGGCCTGCTTTGTGTCCATTTCTGTTTTGTAAATGCAACAATCATAGGGGTGTCACATGCCAGAGGTTAATAATTTTTAAGTCACATAAAAAAAACTATGCCAAAGCAACGACACTCTCAATCAAGGATGTTTTTGAGGAGTAGAGTTGAAGGTGTGTTGAGCCTAGAGGAGGACTGTGGGGACGCTGGGGAAACGGTTGGCTTCACACAGACATGGGCCACACAGCTGCCGTCTGTTCTCCAGAACTCAGGTTGGGTCGACCGTTCAGGAATTACAACCCTTCAAGGCGAAACAATGTGCCATGTTTTGACCTAGCACTCTTGTCTTAAGTGTTCAACCACAACAGCATGCTACACATTCACATACACACACGAACACACACACACACACTCATGCACAGGCAGTGGAAGAATCACGGGGGAATTTGAAGGAAATGTTAAGAATGTATCAAACAGCCTTGGCAGTGCTTATCTTAAAACCCACGTGGGCAGGGACACCCATCCTCAAAGCACACCCAAACACACACACACACCCAAACACACACACACACCCAAACACACACACACACACACACACACACACACACACACACACACACACACACACACACACACACCCAAACACACACACACACCCAAACACACACACACACCCAAACACACACACACCCAAACACACACACACACCCAAACACACACACACACCCAAACACAAAGTGTACCTTCCATACACACACTCACGCAGAATGGTTTTCCATCAAGGACAGACTTGTCCAGCTGTGCCTGAGTTTGTGTTATGTTGTTTTGGTGTTTCGGGGATGATATCAATGAAGCAGCAGGATAACTGCCTCTGTGAGAGAGATGGGAGGCACACACGCACACACACACACGCACAGACATAAACACACACAAACACACACGCAGACACACCCACAGGCACACACACATAAAAACACACAGACACACTAACAGACACCCACACAAACACACACGCAGACACACCCACAGGCACACACACACACACAAACACACACAGGCACACACGAGTACAGAAGTGATGCCATGTCTCTTGTCTGTCGTCCTTCACACGCCCCCTCCGCCCGACCTTGACTGCTCCAGCACTAGAAAGAATCCAGAGGAACCCTGGAGTCTCTCCCACCACTGCAGTGTGTGTGTGTGTGTGTGTGTGTGTGTGTGACAGTAGCAGGAGTCCGTGTCTAGCCCTTGGGGAGAGCAGACAGGAGGAGCAGACGGACGTGTCATTTCAATGGAAACATATGGTGAAACTCAAGTGTGTAATTTACCTGGTTGGGACCATGGTGACCCTGTGGCCAGAACACACACAGACTCCAACACAAGCACACAAATGTTCACACACACACATGAAAGAATGCCCACACACACACACACACACACACACAGTGACAATAACACACCACACACAGACAAGCACACACATTAAAACTATAATTCCACAACAAACTTCTCCAATTTGAACTTTAATTAGGAACTTGCAAGAATACAATACAATACAGTTACACAGTCTAGAACCAACACAAGGACTGTCTAGATCCTACACAAATACTGTCTAGTTCCAACACAAGTACTTTCTAGTTCTAACACAAAGAATGTTTAGCTCCAACACAAGGACTGTCTAGATCCAACACGTGTTGGATCAAGACTTTTACTCAGTCTGTCTGTTTTTTTTATCAATCTGTAAATCTAACATTGGATGGACAAACCATCTATAAGTACGTGGACTTGTCTGTCCATGAGAACTCAGCTGAAGGGTTTACAGGCAGTCTGCAGCATGCAGATTAGTTTGTGTCAATTTAGTCTGTCAGTTTGGATCTCCGTCAGACGCCGGGCTTGAACTTGACTCCAGGTGCGGTGTAGAACAGAGCACACCTTGGGGGCTCGAAGCTCTGTGATGTCACCTTGGTATGTGTCTGAAGTCCCGGAGCAGCCTAAACGCATGAAGTGTACAACCATCAACTAGGCCCAAAGCTAACAGTGAGAAAAGAAACTTTGAAGATCTACCACGGGGGAGGGACTTTAAAGAACTAACATCTTGTAGAGTTTTTCTGTTTTATTGAGCATTAACAAAGGACAGGAAGAGACATACTACAGTGATGGCAGACTAAACTTTCTGCAAAGGACAAAGCTCCCGTAGTGCCGAAACGCCGTAGGTCTCAAACAGCAAGCACATGTACAACATGACGATTGGCACTGCCATCGTTACCAGCTGTGACACTAGCACGCTACATGTGTGTTATGGTGTGTGTTCATGAGGATGTGTGGTCCGTAATGAGTTGTGTAAACAGCTGGTACTTCAGTATTACAGACTGCACCAGTAATATGGGGGCTTGAAGGGTGCAGGGAGGAGTCGTTCCTAACACACACACACTCATATCACACACATAATGGGTCGGTGTGTGTGTGTGTGTACCAGTCCGTCTGTAACTAACACCACCGGCCATGTCATCTCAAAACCGCTAGGTTCCATAGAAGGATCGTCTCATCTGTCAGCCGGTGTGACCTCATCAGAGCTGTCAAATTGGCAAGCCACTGCTACACCGGGGCCCCCACACCAGGTTATTACCAGGCAACAGGGCCCCCACACCAGGTTATCACCAGGCAACAGGGTCCCCACACCAGGTTATTACCAGGCAACAGGGCCCCCACACCAGGTTATCACCAGGCAACCGGGCCCCCACACCAGGTTATCACCAGGCAACAAGGACCCCACACTAGGTTATCACCAGGCAACAGGGCCCCAACGCCATGTTATCACCAGGCAACAGGGCCCCAATGCCAGGTTATCAACAGGCAACAAGGACCCCACACCAGGTTATCACCAGGCAACAGGGCCCCAACACCAGGTTATCACCAGGCAACAAGGCCCCCACACCAAGTTATCACCAGGCAACAGGGCCCCCACACCAGGTTATCGCCAGGCCACAGGGCCTTGACAGGTGTGATCTTTCCCAAAAAAACAAACGGCTATGTGGAGCCAGAGTGGATCTGATCACACGGGGCCAGCCGCGGTGGATCTGATCACATGGGGCCATCCGTTCAAAAAAGGTTTAAAAAAAAGCTGGTTCCTGTAAGATGTCATAGCACAATAATGCCATCTAAGGGTAGGAGTTGCAATTACATGCCATTAACAACAGACCATCTTGTAGCTGCCTACTGTTGACTGAAGGTCAGGTTCATGATGGTTCATTCGGGAATGTTAAGGCCACCTATCTTCAGGCTTTTGTTTTCTTTCATGAAAAGGAGTGCGACATTCTGGCATCATGAAAGCAGGACATCCCATTCTTTCACAGACGAAGGACATACCAGTTGGGTAATGTAGAACAATTATTCAGACCCACTCGCACTGAGCCACTGACTGAAGACTACACAGGAACTCTGAATAAGGTCAATAGCTAGGGTCTTCAAAACTACTAGGGAACGAGGCCTTTAAATTAACGTTGCACGCTTGACTATCACGATGGTATCGTTGCCTCTCCACTAACTCCTTGGTGTACGAGAGACAAGCACTGTTTTAGGTATATACCTGGCACACAAAGGGTTAACCTGTAGGATTCGTTTAATATTACACAAACTCATCCAGACGGAAGATAACATGATTTATACAAATTGGCTTTTGGTCTTTCTGACATTGGCTGAAGCCGAGAATCACAGGATAAGCCTGAACGGTTATGGTGAAGGGTACGATTACTAACGTACATGAGATTTGTTTTTTTATTTGTGTTTATATTAAATGCAAATATATATAAAACCAATCCTAACTAAAGTCCCAAACAAAACAACGTGAAAGGGCCTGAATACATTATGTCGGCACTATACTGCATATGAGGAAAAAAAACAATGTTTCATATTTTATTAGAAATACTTGAAACGGCATGTTAACATTCCGTAACTCCTTCTCAGACACGCAAATCAAGACACAATGAAGCACGCAGGTGAAACCAGAGCCAAGAAGGTTCCACCAGTTATCAGGGCCGATTCAGACTCCATGTTCTTCTGAATCACGTGACCGTCGAAAGGCCCAGTAGCAACAGCAGCGTTACGACTTCCCTTCATTTCTAATTTCCCCGGGAGTTCATACGGTACATTCCTCCATCGCAGTCACTCAACAGACAGAAAACCCGGAGGCGACCGCTCCGGTCTAACAGGGTTTCACTTGGTCATCTCCGCCTGCACCTCGGCGAGGATGCGCTCCTCCAGCTCCGCGGTGTCGTACTCCTTCAGCATGTCGTACTCCAGCCACGGCCGCCCCCACTGCTGGGCGTGCTCCATCTTCTCCGGGGTCAGGCAGAGGTCAAAGCGGATGCCCCTGACGGTGTACTTGGGCCGCTCCCAGCGCTTGGACCAGGGCTTGGGGCGCATACGGACTTTGGTCTGTTGGGGGGGGATCACAGCGGGTCAGACAACGGGAGGTGGGGCTCATCACCTGCGGATGATACATGCGCCTCGTCGCTAGGCAGCACTGATGAATGTGTCTGCTGGGTTGCTACGACAACAGGTACGTACTCTTAAAAGGTCAGAGAACAGGAGTAGCCTGTTCATTTTGTACTACGTGCCTGTTCAATCCTTTATATTTGGATGTACAGTATTTAATCTCATTTGACATAACTCATGTCGGGTGTTAGCCTTGTGTTAACAGAAGCATAATGGTCTAGTGACATCCCCCATCATCCATTCATCTGATTAAGAGATCCAAGTTGTGGAACATCGTGGGAACCAATCACTCACGGTATTGACAGGAACCTCCCCAGTGACAGAGTGGGGTACAGGCTTCATGTCTGGGTCCACGGTGCTGTATTCCGGCAGGGCGTCTCTCAGGTACATCAAGTTGCTGTCCAGCCTCTTCTCTAGCTTCAGGACTTCCAGCTTCTGCAGCCGTGGGCTGTAAAGCTCATAGCAGATCTCCACACCTGAGAAACAGGGAAATATCGACTCAATACAATACGGACCCTTAAGTGGTCCACCCAATGCACTTGTGGACACCTGAGAGGATTTACTAAGTGACAGACGTCAAGAAATAACTCCACAATGACCACCTGAACACAGACGATGTGGGAACCGTTCAGGAAATAACTCCACAATGACCACCTGAACACGGACGATGTGGGAACCGTTCAGGCCACAGAGCATCATTCACATGTTGTTAAATGTTTATTTCAATGTGCTTGTTCACTAGACCAGGCAGGGTCCAGTGAGAGGAGAGGGGAAACTCCATAAAGGTAATGTTGACTGGGGGCCTTGGATGTCCAAAACACCTCAGAGTTTGGTTTCCATCCAGGGTCCAAAATTAGCACTCGCCAGTCACCAAATGCAGGAAAATGTTGTCTTTGGCAAGTAAATTATGGAGACTATACGCCACACTGGCAGGTAGAAACGAATACTTTCATACACGCGCTAGAGTAAGCAGCTGGCGGTTCCTTCAATGGGTTGGATCTTCCGCGCTGCACGCGTCGTGCTCGTGAGTAGTACGTAACATTAATTGCGTCGGTCATCAAATAGCATTTTCTTTTTGTATACAGTAGCTAAAACCAGAGGTAAGCTTACTCATTGATAGTTCAGATTACCCAAGCATCATGTGCAGGAAGTGGAGCCCCCGAAAAAGAAAATTGTTGAGGCCGAGGAGACCGCCACGATCGTGGCTCATGCGAGAGCCCCCTCGTCAGCTCATCCACCAAAAAGAATGAGGAACTCCGGTAAAAGATGGATGAAGGAGTTCCCAGAACATGGCTAGAGTTTAAGGAGGGGGTTATGTTTTGCAGTGTGGGTCGTGTCAACGCAAAGGAAAAGCGCAGTGGCAATTACACCACTGTTGGCTCTACAACCGTCAAACTGGAGAATGTAGTACTTCACAAGTGCTCACAATGTCACAGTGATTGCACGTCAATCGCCAGGGCACAGTCTTTGCCCCCCCCCAGGCTACCCCATCAGTACAGGCCCTCACAAAACTATCTAACGGAAAGAAAACGGCCATCCTTTTCTGAGACGCACACACCATTGCCAAGAAAGCGAGAGCCTAGTTGAATCTCGAATGGACCTGCAAGTAAAGTTGTTCTTAACGCGTTTTGTTGTATCCCCACCTTGGCCGCTGATGATGTTCCTGAGGACGAACGTGGCTCCCAGGCCGTGACCTCCTCTCTGGATACAGATGCCGACGAAGCGGTTGACTTTGCCGCCGGCGTGGGGGTCGGCCATGGTCACGGCCAAGACACTCCCTGTCAATCACAAGGACGGCTTCAAGTCTACGACAACCTACAAATCAATTTGACAATCCTGTTGTAGCAAAGACCCTGGAAAGGCCAGTGTCTCACCTCACAATGGGAATTTAGTGCTTTAGCAAGTTGGCAGTTATTTTTGCCAGATGAGGCCGAACACAAAGGGACAAAACAAACTGTATGCTTAGCATGGTGATGAGAATGTTCTGGAAGTATCCGGCAACACGGTACAAAAACATCTATACACAAGCAGATATTGAAACACGACGTTATAAAGGATTTCGGTATAATTGGACTGTTTCTATTCTCTTACCAACATAAAACTCTGGAATGTTCAGCACTTTCCGCCTTTGAATCATGTCTTTGCGCTCGATGGTGAACTTCAGTGGATTGGTTCTCTGGCGGGGAGGGATGAATTCTGGACTGAGGAATCTGCGTTCAACAACAGAATTATAGTGAGGACAATAAGCAGAGGAGGGCATCAAATGTCTTTTCTAAAGTTATTGATGAAAAACACAAAAGGATCGTGCTAATAATGGAATTGCATAGCTCTGTTTGTGTGTTGAAGAACAAGGAAACAACAACTCAATAGCTACAGACATTAATGAGGTGCGACCAAAATCGTTAACAATCAGGACTTTGAAAATAAAAACCGCCAACTTTGGTACAAGTACCTGGGTTTGGGCTGTGTACATTCGTTTCAGCCTTTGCAATGAAAACACGGGTTTGGTTTGCAATGGTTTCGATGTTATAAAACTAAATTGTTTGCTAGAATATCAATACTTACTTTCGCAGTGAAGCCATCGTCTGTGTTTTGTCAATGATTACAGGTTTTGACGGAGGGGTGAACGTAGTTGGATTTCCACCGTCACTTTCCAGTGCGAGGCGACACAAAGACGTGGACAAAAACCCTAAATAAGATAGAAAAGACTCCGTTTGTTTATAACATTGAACATGTATTGTTCATAATGTTTAGACCGTGCTCTTGGAACATTAAGAGTATGTTAATTGATAGAAAAGTCAAACTTATGTCATTGTGATACACAGTGACTAGCTAGCTAGTAGGCAACAGAGCTTTCGGAGCTAAGCGGGTTAGGGCATTTTTGACTTACACTAGCAACATAATGACCAAGCATTTCTAGCAATTCTTATTGATATGTATTTGTTTAATAACTACACGTGACTTACGTTCATTTAGATGCTGTATATTCCTTAACAACCTTATCGAACACATAACTTTGTCGAGCCTCCCTGCGCATGCAGCCATGTTAAAAACTGACCTTCGCTGTCACGCATCTAGGTACGGAAGCCGACAGGGAAGAAGAGTTTCAGTCAACGAAACATGCACTTCACCTTTTCCATCACACGATGTCAGTGAAGACAAACATACACCAAAAATATCGTCAAAGCCACCAAAATGTAATTGCAACAAATGTTATCTCATGCCTAGATATTTGACATGCAATAACTTTAACCACTGGCCCTGTGGTGTCGGCTTCACATCACAAACTGCATAATAAAATACCGGGCCTCATGTCAGAGACCATATACAGCTCCTTCTTACGTAGGTGCGGCCTTATACCGACCGAGTATCAGAGAACACTTCTTTGTGGTCGGTCAAGCACATGCAACATCAACCTAGATTGTTCCCAGGTGACTGCATCTCCTCCGAGCGCGCAGGTGCTGGCGAGCCGACGGTGTGATCATATTTGTTTTCGCATGACACGTTCCTGACTCTGCAGGGAGTTGTTGCAATTACAATCTGGAAAAAAACCTAAAATGGAATAAGTAAACTAAACAGACTAAATTCTGTATGTGTCTAAAGCAGCATTTTTCAATAAGGCATGTTATATTTTGCGGCAGTCTTGAGTTCTATGAGAGCGCAGCGCTCGGAGCAGAGGGAAACCCTTCTCAGAACTCACGTGGCCTATTCACTTTTGTGAAACTTTCTCCCGAGCATTAAGTTACCACGTTTGGTCCACTCAAAATGGCGTTTAATTGGTGCCGTGGTTAAAAGGCTGGAGTGAGGACAATTGTTTGATGGAAAACAGTTTGAGATCCTATTGTCTGGGCCAGATTGAAAAATATTATTGTAAGTTGAAAATATTATGATATGTTCTTTTGAATAAGGGAGTTTGATAAATTGTGAAGTGTAAATGTTTTTGTAGCCGAGCTTTTAAAAGGGAGAATTTGTTTTTTTTAATGTTTACCCCAATCTAAAGATGCCTCTGCTAAGGGCCAAATAATATACTTCATTTTATTCTATTCAAATACGCATATTTTGCATGAATTGACAAGAAGTTGGTTAGAGCCTTCGTCTCTTGACAGCTTGGCTCTGAACAGGGACCTGGCCGTGGCAGAGCCTGAAGAGGAGGCGTTGAGACCACGCGGACACCCCTCGTACAGGTGGGCCGACCGCTCCGACGCGCAGTTCGGAATCCGAAATAACCCAGTGTATTAGTGCTTGGCTCGAGCTCCCGTTCCGTCTCTTCCTCCCTGGAACGATGAGGTGATTCGGAAGCACGAGCCATGGAACCAGGCGCCTTCTGCCGCTTGCTACGCGAAACCTAAACCCCGAAGGAACGCTGGCCCTGCAGAGCGCGGAGGAGAAGAACCTCCGGAAACTTCTCGCAGTTACGAGGATGTTATTCCCAGATGTGCCTCTCTCAGCCATCAATTACGCGCTCGTGTTGGGAATAACGTGTCTGGCGGTCTTCTGCAATTTCACCAGAAGTTCCTCTGAGTTCTCAGGTTTGGAAAGCACCTTTATCCATGTCTATTAGACTGCGCGTGTTTTACTGTTGTCTGGATTTCGTGTTGTAAATGCGTGATACCAGATGTGAGACGCTAAAACAATTTGGTTAGAACAAGCGAGGTCAGAAGGCTACATTGACAAATCCATAGCACGCAGTAGCCTAATCAGGTGATCTTATAAAGTCGCAGTCATTTGTTCTGAATGTTTTTTGGGATATATTTTTACGTTTGAGCTTTACTGAGTGTATTGCGCATTGTTTTGTTTTACTACTTTTGTGGTCTATGCCCCTTTGACGTGTTACAACCTGCCGTACGCGTGTTTGCTTCAAATTAAAAAGAGCAAAGCTTTTAAAGGCACACTCCGTAAGATGTGCGTACCTTCAAAGAGGGGACCACCAACACATAGGTAGACAGCGGAGATAATCTCATCGGATGTATCCTATGCGTTCATTCATGTCGCATATTTGAGAAAAGGCATGGCATTCAAAAAGGCAGTAAGAAAAACAACTACAATTCGTGCATAGCTTAGCAGTCCCAATGCCTCACCTGCTTCATGACCGGGGCCCTGGTTTTAAAATTACAAGGATATTTCTAATATGATTGTATTAAATGATAGAAGTAGAATTAATCAAACATATGCATTATTGACTTTACATTGGGCCTTTGGTTCTACTTGGTTTTATGTCTGTGCATTACTGACAGGTATGTCTCAAGACCTTTCTAGTAACTGTCAAAAAGACAAATAAGCATATCCTGTAGTGTCAATGCTTGACCGTGACCCACATTCACTTTGAAGAGGTTTGTGCCAGTAAACGTAAGGTTACTCTTTCTAATCCTGAGCCGACTGGGTAAAACTTGCTGTCATTCTGATTAGGTGGTGAGGTAGAAAGCCAGAGAACATGCAGAGGGACCTTGCAGGAGCGTCTGTGAGGGGAAACTTAATAAGACACAGATTTACTCTCATTTGAAATGGGAGGCCTCTCTTTCCCTTGCCCCCAGCAGCAGGGCAGGAGGGTTTGTTTACAGTGTCGTAAACCAGGAAGGGAGCTTTGTGTCAGTGGGAATTGGCCTCTAATGGGTCTCCTAATGGTTTTAAATGAGCGGACAAAAGATACTTGGGGCCAAGGTGTTAAAGAGCAGATGTGTTTAGTGTGTGTGTTGTTTGCTAGAGTGACCTGCAAAATAGCTAGTGATGGAGACAAACCTCAGTACATTTACCAGAATATCATTTTTGGTCTCAGTATATTTTTAGGGGACAATTGTTAACGCTAGTCAATGATAACCCACTTTTCTCTGCATTGCGTGTTTTCTTCATTTTTAAATTGTGAGCTGCTATGTTTTAATTATTATATTATTTTTTAAATATATTGCTATTCAAAACCTTTCTGATATCTGAGGACTTCATATCTCCAGGCTGGTCAACTCTTATTGTCCCAAATTAGCCTGAAACAAACTGAGTCAATCGATAGACCTCCCAGGAAACTTGTTTTTAAAACCGGTTTATTACAGATTTAACATTGGTACAGGTTTATGGAAATCCCGGCTTAGACACGATTATTGAAACATTGGGTCGTAGGCAGGAGTTAATTTGGTGAAAATCTCAAAACCTCTAATTCGACAGCTTTGGAGCAACATATACAGATTTTTTCATTAGGAGGACTTTGCCAAAAGGTCTTTTCAATGGTCTATTGATTCCACTACTTGGTCCCCTTGGGGGATGGGAGAGGAAACAATATTGTCATATACTTCCCTGGGTTCCTGGTTCCCAACTCCTAAACTAAATTGGTGTAGAGACATGGTTTGGCTTTAGTTTGCTCACCAGGACCACAGCAGATCCAAACTCCTGCTTTTAAACCCTGGTGAAATATTAACATACAGAGAAAGAAACAAGAGACCTTAAGCAATAATGCAAATAGTTTGCCAGCTGGTATCCCCCTGGAGATCGCAACTTTGAGGACAGTGTCACTATTCCCACATCTGTCAATGAGAGAAAATGTCTGTCTCTAGACCTAGCCTACATCTGTCAATGAGAGAAAATGTCAGTCTCTAGACTTAGCCTACATCTGCAAATGAGAGAAGATGGCTGTTTCTAGACCTAATCTACATTGTCAGAAGGAGAAGATGACTGTCTCTAGACATAGTCACCATCTGTCAATGAGAGAAGATGGCTGTCTCTACTAGACCCTAGAGTGGCCCTGTCAAACAAGTCTGCATTGACTCCTTAAGGCATGAGTGTGTCAAGAAGTGGATGGGTTTTAAACCCCTAGCCACTCTGTGGACATTACCCTGGAGTTTTGGCAGCAACATGTGACCAGGGACGTCACTCCAAGCTAGTGTGTAGGCGATAGGGGAGGTTTGAGATTCACGACTAGTCTACATCTGTGAATGAGAGAAGATGCTGGCTACACATGACAGGCGCGGGCATTATTCAGTTTTCCCATTTTTATACTTTACCTACCAGTGTAAGACTGGATCAGAGAGTTTACAAATTGGCATAAATAAAAATTGGGTTTCATGACGGTCCGTCAAAGAAGACCATTAGTGCTGTCTTTTGTAGTTTATAAAGCCCAGTTGCGTTGGAGTTGTGTTTTTTATAGTACGGACTACAGTGTTTTATATCCCTTGTTTCAAGCCCCCAAAACTTATTTTGTCTGTCTTGATACATGCCAATTTCTATTGCAACATCATGTAAAATGAGGCACAGCTTTTACAGTGGAGTGTTTTGTTTTTTCATTCATTGACCCTGGATCATGTCGGTGGCAGGTGATTGAGATCCACCTTTACTACGCCGAAACACAGCTGCCTGGGTGACTAATTAGAAGTGAGGAGAGAGCGTCTCCAGTTGTAGACCCCCTCGGGCCACCAGTTAGATCTTTAACTCTTTCCGTACTAAAATACCTTTGTATTTTTGTTCTATCCCAGCTCAGTCTTAGGGAATTCAAAAACCCTCATCGTTATCAGTACTTGCGTCTTTGTATCGTAGTTGCCAGGCTCTGACCCTCCAACCCGTCCGGGTCGGTCCTATTAGAAATGGGAAACCGGTAGATGCTCAGAACCCCATCATAGGCCACCGTGTGACCCCCATTGCAGTAGGATACCCGCCAATCTGTCACCGTTACCCGGCCTGAAGCTTCATGCAGGGCTTGTCTTAGTGGAGACCCTCCACGGTGTTGTCGGAGGGAGTCCCTTTATTCTGTGCCTCGTAAACCTGTGGCCAAGAGATCCATTTAACCCCAGTCAGTGGCTGTTAAAGGGTCGCAGGGGCACCAAAGTTCAAACAGTCCCCTAACCGCGTGTGTGTGTGTGTGTGTGTCGCTGTAACGACACGGTAACGATCCGTTTTCACTTCCTCCGTCTCTGCTCTTGAGGGGCAAGATATACCGTTTTTTTGTTTATATCGACACTTTCCAGTAGGAAAAAAATGTGTTAACCGACGAAGATTGAAATGTGCTATTTTGACAGGACAAATATGTCATAAGGGGTTAATTTTTTAATAGCAGCATAAACAACAACAACAGAACAAAAACAGATTGACAAAACGAAAAACCTACTGCTCCGCCCTTGACCAATTAATGATTAAATATTTTTTTTTACAGGATTAACAAAACGGAAAATTGCATTAAAATGTTTCAGACCTCTAACAAAAATTCCTCCAATAGGGCATGTTTACCCAAGTACTCAGCGTAGTGGACTGCGTGTCTACTGTTTTTTTTAATTCATAAATAAATGTGGACCTGTTCTGGGGTCAGTCTGGTGTGGTAAGTGTGAGATCCGCAGTGGAGAGTACCCCGTCAGATGGTTGCCAGGTCCCAGGAATGCATGGGTAGGGCATCATGGGTAGGGCATCATGGGTAGGGCATCATGGGTAGGGCATCATGGGTAGGGCATCATGGGTAGGGCATCATGGGTAGGGCATCATGGGTAGGGCCTCGCTACTGGTGTCCGGCCTCAGGAAGGGTGCCTGATTTGCTTTCTACCCGTCAAGAAAAGTAGTATTCAGCGAGGGGGCTCGTATTCAACCACCTCTCCCTCTGGGTCTTTAGCCTGTTGAGGGGTGCTGTAGCCCCGGATAACATCTGGCATTGCCCTGGCGTCCGAGTCTGACTCCAGCCAGGGCAGAATACATCGCTGTCTCCTTTTCTCCCACACTAGGCTGTCGGCACGTGCGGTTGATTGTTACGTGTACATGCAACCCCCATGAGTTGATTGATACACAGAAATAATGAACAGACCACTGCACCTTTTTCTTTCCAAAAAAGAACATGCATTTGAACATGCAATACCAGAGTTAGCAACAGTTTTCTACAAGCAGAGTCTGCTAGGCTCCTTTAATCTCACCTCCATGTAAAGCAGCACGACCTTCTTTACAGGACCATCACTTTGTTTTAATTGTTTGCTCTCCTATTGTTGTTGCGTTAGCTCTGAAATGCTAAGTTAGCATCTCACACAAAGGCTGACCTTCTTGTGCTTGGTTAGGGTTGTGTCGGGAACACTCTTTGTTTGCCCTGCCAGGGCGGTCAGGAGTGGGTCATACTTGTATGGCTATGAGTGAGCTTCTCGCACGCTAACAAACAATGCTTTTTTTACTGGCCATGGATTCACTAGTGGCTGGTTTTGTTTAGCGCCTTCATTTCTTGGTTTTCCCATGGAGGTGAAGAAGTTTACACAGACACACAGACAGACACACACACTAGCTCTTATTATCCAGCTCGACTCGAGGCCTCTCATATCTTAATCCTGCTTTGATTTTGACGTGAACTGGGTGGAGTGCACCAGTCCCCTGTCCTCTTATCATGTAAGCCCATTTCCCCTCTCAACACCTCTCCACAATCCTTCTGTCTAGGCGTCCCCACCCCTTCTCCGTAGCCTCATCCCTCCACTGTTGTCCCCTCATCCCTCCACTGCTCTCCCGTCGTCCCTCCACTGCTCTCTTGTCATCCTTCCACTGCTTTCCCCTCATCCCTCCACTTTTCTCTTATTGCCCCTTCATGGTCTCATATGTTATCCCTCCACTTTCCGCTTCCTAAACATCCACTATTCCGCCCACTCTTCCCTCTCTACCCCCCCCCCACGCGCGCACACACACACACACACACACACTGCCCCTCCTCAGGGCTTTTAGATGAGTACTACTGTGTTGCTGTGTTAGAGCGCCAGGTGAGCTCTGTCCAAACAAATCCCCTCCAGCGCGTCCTACTTGTTTTGTCTAGGCCAGAGGGAGGAAGGCAGCTACCAGGCCGGGGGTGGGAAGGGGGGCAGGTGGATGGGGGGGCAGATTAAGGCTGGTATTCTGTCAAACCAAAAGGAAGAAAAATAGAAAACTCAACTTCAAAGTGGCGTACTTTGTGAATGTTATGTTCCATGGAACTGGATTGTGTGGGACAGAGCCAAAGGCATAAATATGTTGTGGATATACAACGTGGGTTAGGGTTACAACTGTGTGTAAGTGTATGGGATGTTGCTTTTTCTCTCAACGGAATATAGAATTACAACTACTCTCTAAACGGAATGTAACATCACAACTACTTAATGAATGGAATGTATAATCACAACTACTCTCTAAACGGGTTGTAGAATCTACCCCCTGAAAATTATTTTGAATCACAGATATGCTCTAAACAGAATGTATTATCACAACTACTTCCTAAATGGAATATAGAATCACAACTACGCTCTAAACCAGGGGTGGGCAATCTACGGCCCGAGGGCCAAATGCGGCCTGCGAGGCTGTCCGATCCGGCCCACTGAATGTAATACATTTATTTTGGGGGGAATTAAAAAACCAACTCACCAGCCCATTCTTAAACATCACAATTTTTACTTTTTACACCTTATATGGGATCTAATGTACATATGTAATGTATGTTTTAACTTTTGCCCTTTTCTGGCCTCCAAATCAATTATGATTAACAAATTACAAAAACAAATGTGGCCCTCCATTTCATTTCAAAATCCTGATGTGGCCCCCGAGCCAAAATATTTGCCCACCCCTGCTCTAAACGGTCGGTGTAATCACAACTACGCTCTAAACGGTCGGTGTAAACTATTCTCTAAACAGACGGTATAATCACAACTACTCTCTAAACAGGATGTAGAATCACAACTACACACTGAATGGAATGTAGACTCACAAAAGACAGGCTTTTCACAAAGCCTGAAAAGACAGTAGAACCATAACTACCCTCTATACAGAATGTTGAATAACGACTTGAGCCAAGGACATAATCCTGGGCTCAAGTTATCTACTATAAATGTGATGGATAACGTGAACTATAACTATAACTATATGAACTGTAACAGGCATTCTGTGTAAGAAATGACTAGTGAAAACATTGTTGCAAATTCCCAAATGTAGAAAGTTTTTTTTGGTCTGAATGGGTTAGAGGTTAGGGTTAAGGTTAAACTAGGGGTTAGGTAAAAGGTCCTGAAAGGTCCTGGGGGGTCTTCGCCTGGGGAGATGTTTTCCCCTGGAGGCTCTGTTCATCAGGGCACAATGAAGCAGAATGCTTTGCATCAAAAAGGTAATGATAGACAGTTCATCCTATTTCATTGTATTATGGCTGCTGAAGAATCCGGTTCTATCAAGACAGACATCTAAGGGTCTTTTTTTCGGTACAGGTTCATGCCAAATGGAATTTACTGTAATACTACATATTAAATTCAGCTATCAAAAGGGTATTTTGTTCTCTTTAGTTTTTAGGTCCTGGGCTTCACTTGGGTTTTGAAATGCATCAGCCTAGGGGAGGTAACCGGCTCTGGGGAGGTAGCCTGCAGCCTTAATGTGATTGCTATATTTTGCCATTGCCTTCTTCGGGTCTCTGCAAATGGCCTGTTTACTTGCCTGTACCCTAACCCATTCCAACAGCAGTGCCGGTCAGCTGCGTTGCCAGGGGATGTGAGGAAACGGAACGCACCCTGATTAAACTAACGCTTGTAAATTGATTTGGCTTCTGCCGTTGTTGTAATAAAATCATGGAATATGAAGACTCAAACAAGCGCTGTGGTCGTGGCGCCCAGAGACAAGACCTGCTTGGTAACTTGGTGCTCAGGAACACAGGCGAAGGTAATGACGACATGGTGGTCAGGAACACAGGTGAGGGTAATGACAACATGGTGGTCAGGAACACAGGTGAGGGTAATGACGACATGGTGGTAGGAACACGGGTGAAGGTAATGACGACATGGTGGTCAGGAACACGGGTGAGGGTAATGACGACATGGTGGTCAGGGACACGGGTGAAGGTAATGACGACATGGTGGTCAGGGACACGGGTGAAGGTAATGACGACATGGTGG
>JACXGK010010278.1:0-18239 GCA_016801125.1 Novumbra hubbsi | reverse complement strand
GGAAGAATAGGGTTGTTTTTGGTTTTATTTCATTGCTTTGACCCCGTTCGTTCGGCCCTTCTCCTATACCTTCCGTTAGTGGTATGTTTGTATTTTTGTGTATGTATATATGTATAATGTGTATGTATGTTAATCACTGTTGCTAATGCAAATATATTCCCCGTGAGGGACGAAAACCACAACCTACTTGTCTGTTCTAATATTCTTTCAGTCACCCACCTATATAGGGTTTTGACACCGGCCGTTGCGTTCCCCCACCTCCAGCGAGCTCACTAGTTAGGTACCATCAAGGAGGTGGGCACGTAACAATAGCTCACACACAAAACACACACAAAACCATCTTTGTTTTAGATGTTAAGGCTATCTAGTATTATAAAGTTTTATAGACATTATCAACTAGAAATATTGAGACATCTTTTGTCTAATGGGTAAAATTATTGACACCCAGACCTAATATTTATTATACACATACCTTGGCAAAAATAACTCTCTGGCCTTCACATGCATCCAAACCACCACAAGTCACTGTTTTGGCATACTGTGTTCTCGTCACATTTACGCAGTACGATCTATATTTTGTGCAACCAAACTATCAATTCACAATGTAGAACAAAGTTATTGACAATAGCTCCACTCTCATTTGGGATACCTTTTCTATAATTGTGTAAATGTTCTTCCACTTCCTGATGTATGTGTCCTGTTTCTGTCTTCAGGAGTAAACTCTTCCCATTTCCTGAGTGTCCTCCATCATTATTAATGATACCATGCATTTGCCAAGCTGAAAAGCATAGCTAATCATGTTAATAGGCCCACAACAGAACTTCGGATGTGTGTTTATGTGTGTGTGTGTGTGATGTTATAATGAACTGTGTGTGTTATGGTATGACCCTGAAAACAGGGGTGAGGGTCTCAAACGAACCCAGTGGTAAACTATGCCTGGCCATCACACACAGACATATGCAAACACCCAGACAGGATGACATTCACAGCTCTCCCTCTCTCAACCCTCACTTGTTGGTAAAAAAACAACCCCTGTACAAGTTAGAGCTTGTTGTTGAACTTTTGTTGAATAACTTGCTAGCTCAGAAACAAGGTAGATTTAATAAATATGTTAGTAGCCACATTTCTTTCGAAATACCTACTGCTGTGGCCAAAGGTTTTGAGAATGGCTAGAATTGGTTTACACAAAGTTTGTTGCTGCAGTTTTTTAAGATATTTTTGTCAGATATATAATTACTTTAATATACTGATGTATGATTATACTGATGTATAATTACAAGTAGTAGGTGTCAAAGGCTATTATTTACTTTTTTAAGACCTCTGCAATTCGCCATGGCATGTCAATTAACTTCTGGCCCACATCCTGACTGATGACAGCCCATTCTTGCATAATCAATACTTGGAGTTTGTTAGAATTTGTGGGTTTTTGTTTGTCTACTCACCTCTTCAGGATTGACCACAAGTTCACAATGTGATTAAGGTCTGGGGAGTTTCCTTTCCATGGACCTAAAATGTTAACGTTTTGTTCCTCGAGCCACTTAGTTATTACTTTTGCTTTTTGGCAAGGTGGTCCACCATGCTGGAAAAGGCATTGTTCGTCACCAAACACGGATGTTTCGGAGAAGTTGCTCTCAGAGGTTGTCATGGCTGTGTTCTTAGGCAAAATTGTGAGTAAGTCGACTCCCTTGGCTGCGAAGCAACCCTGATGTTTATCCTGGAGAGAGGTGGCTTCTTTGCTGCTCTTCTTGACACCGGGCCATGATCCTAAAGTCTTTGCCTGCCTGCTGCCATTGCTGATCAAGCTCTGCACTTGTGGTGCCCCGATCCCGTAGCTGAATCCACTTTAGGAGACGTCCTGGTGCTTGCTAGAATTTCTTGGGTGCCCTGAAGCCTTTTTCACAACAATTAAATCTCTCTCCTTGAAGTTCTTGATGATCCGATAAATGGTAGATTTAGGTGCAATCTTACTAGCTGTAATATCCTTGCCTGTGAAGCCCTTATTGTGCGAAGCAATATGACAGCAAATGTTTCCTTGCAGTTAACCATGATTAACAGAGGAAGAACAATGATTTTAAGCCCCACCCTCCTTTTTAAAGCTTACAGTCTGTTATTCTAACTCAATCAGCATGACAGAATGATATCCAGCCTTGTCGTTGTCAACCCTCTCACCTGTGTTAACGAAAGGATCACTGACATGATGTCAGTTGGTCTTTTTGTGGCATGGTTGAAATGCATTTGAATGATTTTGAGGGTTTAAGTTCATTTTCATGGCAAAGAGGGACTTTGCAATTAATGGCAATTCATCTAATCACTTTTCATGACATTCTGAGGAATATGCAAATTGTCATCATAAAAACTGACGCAGCAGACATTGTAAAATAATATCTGTCTTTATCAAAACTTTTGGCCATGGCTGTAGAACCCTCAAATGTAGTTCTGGGGTTAGGAGCAGACAGTTTGTCCTTTCTGAAATGTTCGGTCCATTTTGAGCTTGAATCGGACCTATATACGCTGATGCTGAAAATACTCGACCAGTCAAAAAGATGCCAGATTTATTTCTTCAGTGGTGCTAACATAATCGCAAAAGGTATTCTAATAATCAATTAGCCTTTTACAATAATAAACTTGGATCAGCAACGTGCAATCTTGACCATTGGGACACATTTGTCCAAGTGGCACGCAAACTGGAGGGCTGAAGGTGGAGTGGAGGAAGGGTTTGTTTGGGAAATAGAAACTCATTTACTATTTGATGGAGCGCAATCCTCATCTTTTATTTTCCCAGAATGTGCGGCTCACTGTGCGCTTCCCGGGCCCGTGTTTCATTCACAACCATTTAGAACTTTGAAGTATGCGACTTCTAAACTCGTAGAAAGATGAGGTCCGAGTTTCCCAGGAAGCTCTACTATGCAATAAACCAAGGCAATCATTCTGGGCCTGGCGTGTCATCTTTACTGTCTGCATTGACCTGGTGACAAAGTGTGGCAGCGTCCTTGCCCGAGGGATTTTATATAGTTTCGAAAATATGCATAATATATCATTTTAAACTGGTACTCTGCTATTTTGAGTCAATAGACAATAAGTGATGCTCCGTTCGCGCTCTATACATTGCATTTCTATCTGCAACGTTCTGAACATTGCGGCAAAATGAACAAACCTCACTTTGCCATTGCCGTAAATCGAAGACATAGACGTGAATACTGAGCTGAAGTAGTGACGATAACAGAGAATTGAAAATCTTTAAGCTTTACAACCAAACCTAGGCGGCTTTTGCACCATACGAACCGGCCGCACATTGATGTCTTACATTTATTGTGTTTTTTGTTTGTTTTCTTAAGACTATATTTACATGATATCTTAGTCACCCTTCGCTTGAGTGAGTGAGGCGAGAAAGCAAAGCAAGCGGTTGAAGAAGAATAGCGTGTAGTCAGTCACTGCGATGGCCTCTGATAGCGATAGCAACATGGACAGAGAAATTATTCTAGCTGACTTTCAGGTGGGTTTACAGTTTCCTCGGGTTTTAGTTCGTTTTTTGTTAAATATTTCATAACATCAATAGGCAGTGTTTATCGACAGTGCTGAGTCTATTCAGCAGACATGGCGAACACATTTGGGTAGTTACTGAATGTAGCTAGTTGGCTAACCTTGCTAAAGAACGTCCAAACCATGTAGTATTTACCACTGCATTGCCCACGTATCAATAAGTTTATTTTTTAAGCATAAATACGCAAGACTTGTGTTCAGAACTGAAATATAAACTGTTAAATCATTTCGTACGGATGTCTGTCTCCAAAGGTGTATAGGATGTTTGCTGACTGACTGACTGGCTAGCTAGCTATAAAAAATAATAGTACTGTAACTATGCCTGGGGTAGCTTGCCATAGCCTATAAATACGTCAATAAGCTACCCACTACGCTAGCTAATTGCTAGGTAACTCATTGCTAGCTTTAGCTAACAACAAAGCTGAATACATACTGTACCTAGCTCAAGTACAGTGTCTATTCAAACGTTAATTTAAATATCATCTGACTTTTGCTTGGTGACATCCCTTTGTTGCTTAGGTGGTCATTATTATTAATAATTTAAAAATACCGACAGTTGTTTAGTTAACTAACGTGTGTTGGGTTAGCTACCTAAATAGCCAGCTAACTTGCATGGTCACTATTAAGACGGCTGGCAAATTACATCACTTTATTGTGCTTTGTTTATAAGCGCTGTAAATCTAGCTAGTGTTTCAGAACTGAATTTGGAATATAGTTGACAACGTGTAACTTGGTGAATATTAGCCAAGTAGTTAAGTTACTTGGCAGGCTAGCTTGCTGACGTAAAAATGAAACCTCATCATGATAACTTCCAGGTTGTCGAATAACAACAAGGCCACAAAGACTGTAGAGCACAGAATCAATGTCTGTGCATCGATATCCCTGAAGTGTAATTGGCTCGGTGTTATACTATGATAATTACGTGTTCCCTCTTTATTTGAGCATGTGTATATAAATACTGAAACTGTTGATACCATTGCGGCACGTAGTTGAAATTGTACAGCTATTTAACTAAAGCTCAGAAATACTTTGCTGACATTGATGGTAGATTTCTTGTGCTATAAATCACAACTTGAAAATACTGGACAGAGTATTTTTATGTCCTATAAAAGCAAGTGATTTCAGCCCTGTGTGACCTGCCAGCCTTGCTGGTGAAATATTCTTCCCATCAATGCCAAATTCTTACTGCATTTGGCGTTAAAAAGAAATTTCTCTTGGATTCAGTGTTGATATAATGTTGTGGTAAAATAATTGTGATGTCTGTGTAGTATACTGTTGATCCCACACCCCAACATAATACCATGGAAACGTTTGCCTACACTGATCAGTTTATAAAAGCGGTACTAATGTGTATTGTCACATTGAGCACATTGCATGTACGTCATGCAGTGATCAGACCCACAAGTCTGGTGTTCATTCAGCATCATAACAGCTCAGTTACACTTCCTATTTGTTTCGGTATTTTTTTCAACTTTGTTTCTTTTTCCCTCACAGGCTTGCACTGGTATTGACAACATTGCGGAGGCTATCACTCTTTTAGAACTCAATAATTGGGATTTAGTGGTAAGTTTCAGTATTCTTAGTTTTATGAACATTAATACATTTTATCCTTTTAAATTAGCATAACCTTTTTTGTTTGCCATTGATATGCTGCTCAAACAGCCCAGTCAGCCTATTGAATAGTCCAGGAGTTTCTTAAAGCGCTCTGCCTCTTTTTTTGGTAGCTGTCAGACTATTTTTCAGTATATGGTATTGTCACTGTTCCCCCAAAAAACGGAAATAAATCTCCTCAAGTTCTAGCTACTATCTAATAGAGTGGTGGAATATAATCGTTTTTACGATGCATCCTGATGCTGGCGTGAACTATTCAGCATTTTTTGTTTTAATTATTAAATATCATATATAAATATAATATATATATTATATACACACAGAACTGTTTTATGTAAATAAATACTCTTAGAGTATTAAAATATATTTTGTGAATGTATGTCCTTTGGAAGTAACGCATGTGCGCCTGTCTCATGTAGGTCTAACGTAGATAGGAGACATGGCGCAGGGAAAGCAGCCTGTCTCATGTAGGTCTAACGTAGATGGGAGACATGGCGCAGGGAAAGCAGCCTGTCTCATGTAGGTCTAACGTAGATGGGAGACATGGCGCAGGGAAAGCAGCCTGTCTCATGTAGGTCTAACGTAGATAGGAGACATGGCGCAGGGAAAGCAGCTGACTCCTTAAAAAGCGTTTGGGTACATTTTGTTTAAAAAAACCCCAAAAAAACAAGCTTGATAAAGATTGTGCAATGTTCGAGACCTGTCAAGCATGGCAAAACCTACAAATATAAGGAATCACATGTCCCGTTTTCACTCAGAGCTAGGGTTAGCATCAACCCCGCAAATGCAGCTAATCAGCCAATTATACAACAATTGAGGCTATCAACTTTACCTCCGATGTCCGGAAGGAAAAAGATCACACATTCCATTGCCAAATTTATTGCAAAGGAACTCTTACTCTGTTGTGGAAAACACAGCCTTTCACCTTCTCCTCCATGCCCTGGTGCCAAGATACAGAATCTGTTCTTTGAGTTTTGTCACAAACACCGCTATACCTGTGCTGTACATTGACACACAATCCTCAGTCATGGGGTCCATGCGTAAGCCAACCAGGTGGCCAATACCTGCGATTCCTGGACATCCATCACCACAGACTCGAGTGACTGTAACTGCTCATTATCTTTGCAATGACTGGTAGCTGAAACGAGAGCCTTTTACGAAAGCCACACTTCTGCTAAATGTTATTGCCGAGTGCATAATCACATTTAGATTTTCCACATGAACAACACAATATGTTATAATACCTCGTGGTACAAATTATTTTATGTGCATGAAACCTTTTAAGTTATTATAGACCGTGTTATAGACCATGCATTTTCCAGTTATAATACGGCTGCTACAGAAATGTATGTTTTGTAATGTCTAAGATCCTGAAGAAAAATTAGTTGACATAAATTTTGACATTTACCTTTTAAAAAAAACATTTGAATTTGAACGAGTAGTGAAAAATAAAGTTTCAAGTATTTTTAATAAAAGAACTGGACGACAAGATGCTTCATGATGCATCGTGATGCATCGAGAATCGGTTTATAATTGATTTGTTCTGAATCGTAATCAAATCGTGAGGCAGGTAAAGATTCACGTCTCATATAATCTAATAGTCACAGCATTGACATTTCCCCATCTTTTTTGTGACATTATTTGATTAGATAGCCAAACGTACTAGTATCTGGAAATGTATTTCCAATTATTATTTATATGAACTAGCAGCAAGCTCTTTTAGAGGTAAGCACGGTTATTTAAATAATTAGTCGCTTAGTATTCAAGTATTTCTGTGTATTCATTTTTGCAGAGTAATAAATCCCTGAAATTTATAGGCTCAAAAAGGTTTTCCTAGTATTGTCCATTAATTTCAGCAATTGTCCGTAATTAGTACCATGTTAAATGTGACCTAGCTGTCTTTTTCTAAGTTGGTCCAAATTTTGGCTCTTAAATTTCTTCCCTCAAATTAACACCCCAACTGGCATTTGTCTGTTCCCATACAAATCTAAATCGAAGGACGCTCTCTGTAGCCCGTGAAAATATAAATAGTAGGATGCTGTCTGTAGCCCATGGAAATCTAAATAGAAGGATGCTCTCTGTAGCCCATGGAAATCTAAATAGAAGGATGCGGTCTGTAGCCCATGGAAATCTAAATAGAAGGATGCTGTCTGTAGCCCATGGAAATCTAAATAGAAGATGCTGTCTGTAGCCCATGGAAATCTAAATATAAGATGCTGTCTGTAGCCCATGGAAATATACATATAAGGGTGCTGTCTGTAGCCCATGTAAATATAAATAGAAGGATGCTGTCTGTAGCCCATGGAAATCTAAATAGAAGATGCTGTCTGTAGCCCATGGAAATCTAAATATAAGATGCTGTCTGTAGCCCATGGAAATATACATATAAGGGTGCTGTCTGTAGCCCATGGAAATATAAATAGAAGGGTGCTGCCTGTAGCCCATGGAAATTTAAATAGAAGGTTGCTGTCTGTAGCCCATGGAAATCTAAATAGAAGGTTGCTGTCTGTAGCCCATGGAAATCTAAATAGAAGGTTGCTGTCTGTAGCCCATGGAAATCTAAATAGAAGGTTGCTGTCTGTAGCCCATGGAAATCTAAATAGAAGGATGCTGTCTGTAGCCCATGGAAATATAAATAGAAGGATGCTGGCTGTAGCCCATGGAAATCTAAATAGAAGGGTGCAGTCTGTAGCCCATGGAAATATAAATAGAGGCCATTTGATCCAACATTAAATCCCATCTAAGCTGCAAACAGTAGCTTTCCTAAAAGATGTTTGGTCACAACCAAACACTTGTCTTTTTAAAATTATTACAATATGTTGGTGCTGCTTTGCTTGCAGCTAAAACATTTTCAGCATTTTAGTGGTTGGATATTTGTAGACATGTTTAGTTGTTTTGTAGTTGGTGGTGGATCTTACACATACTCAAAGATGTCTGGGCTCACCAGCAGGTACATTATGTCCATAAACATGTCTTTGCTGACGGGAAACGTGTTTTCTTTTGAGCCCAGCTACTTTTAAAGTAGGTTTATGTTCTATCTCGACCTGTGTAATGATGCACAACAAACTATGTCTACAAATATCCAATCACTGATATCAAGACAACTCCTTAGTCGGCGACGCATGAATATTAGGTAACACATGTGACCAGAAAAGTAAGCACAGATGAGAGCAAACTTACCATTACAAAAAGTTATTATTGTTACACAGAACATTCACTATTCGGTTGTAGATCTGCAAAATGTTTGTATAGTTGCTATTTGTATTGGCCCATTTAAGCATTGTATTCTGAATAAATGTGAACATCACTTGAAAAGTTGTTTGGAAAGAAATATATGTGGAAACGTCATGGACAACACTCTTGTGCTACTCACCTCTACAAGATTAATTGAAATGTTCAAATGACATTTTGCATTTGTGCTAGACAAAATGTAAGAATGCCTTGAGTACCCTCTGTGACTTATTTCTAGCATATTTGCTATGTGCTTTAGAAGAAAGCAAGTAACTTATGAAGATTTGCGCATTATCAAGACAATTATTAGCATTTGCAATATAGGGCTCTGGCACCCCAAGGGGACAGAGTGCCAGAGTTCTGTGTCTGTGAGTTTAATTATACCAAAATTCAACAGACTGCATGAGGTAGGGTTCTTGAATAATTGGCAAAGGCAAAATTACGATCATTGTTTAAATCAGGGGTATTCAACTTTTTCCTTAGGGGTCCGGAGCCGGATGGTTTTTTGTTCTACCTCATCATTAATTGCACCCACCTGGTATCCCAGCTCTAAATAAATGTAAATGTTACATAATTTTGTTCTCAACGAATCACACAATGTACAGTAAAGATTTTGATCTTTAAACTATTTCCTTCATCAAGACCCAGTGTTTCCCTAATGTTTTTGGAACAGTGTAGTGTGGAAACACTTACTGTAGCTATCTACTTCTAATGAGCAAATTAGGTTGCAATATTTCCACTTCTTGAAAGTTAATGTAGAAACAAAGTTGGTATTCATCAGTAAATTTCACAGTTAGTAAGGGAACAAATACTTGATTGCGAACATATCACCTCCATTTAAGTGCCTGCAGGTTTTGAGGAATATAAAAAATTATCTTTGCAGTGGTGAGCCACCATTGACAATTAACTAACCGTAAGACTTCAGTGACTCACAGCAATAGATTTGAAATCCTTATCTCGTCATTTGGTTTCGTCAGGAACTGGCTGTAACATTTACTTTTATCAAATTTTGAAGTGAAAATAAGCATGCCTTTATGTATGTTATAAGTTGCAGCATAAAATTATTTTTTGTTTTTATTTTATATCTTTACAGGCGGCTATCAACGGAGTCATACCACAAGAGAATGGGATCTTGCAAAGGTAATATGCCATAAATTGCTTTTAAGGATACAAATAAGTACTTGCTTTGTTTTGTTTTTCAAACTGTGTCCAGTATCCTGTTCCCCAAAATGTACATTGTGGCCAGCTGCTTTAAACTACAGCACAACCTTTTAATGTACCTTCTATGAGCCCTGGCGCTGAAAAGGGTATGGATGCCTTGTTTTGCTCACCTGAACTTTGCGCATTATATCTTTTGTATGAAACCCACACGTGGGTTGCTATGTTATTATAACTTTGACATGCAGAAGAGTTTTAGATGTTTGTAATAACGTCATTATGAAACTATATCTTCTTTTACTTCATATACAGTAACAGTCAAGATTGTCCATATACTTTTTCATTTTTTTTTTTTTTTATATTTTCTATTCATCACATCGTAAAGGGATTATGTAGATTTATGAAATGTATTGTAGTGAACCGCAATGTTATATTTGTCATTTTAGATTTGGAGTTGTCGCTCTTATCCAGATTTATTAACAATACATTTTCGGTGCTGGTTGGAGATTGAGGTTAAACCCAAAGTGAGGAGTTTGTAGGCTTGAAATCTCTTTAAATTGAAGTTGGTTGGAAGACAAATGTCACAAACCAAGCTATGATAGTATTTTGTATTTTTTCAGTACACTGTAGTGTTAGCAAAAGGAAGAATCTATTTGTAAACGTTGCCACATTTAAAAAATTTTGCTAAATATCTTGCCAAAAGGAATGAAAACAGTTACTAACATAAAAGAAAGACTCTAAAAGGCATTGTGGCCCTCATTTTTGCTCAACGGTCGGTCAGCACTCATGAATACATTGAGCTGAAGAACAACACATTCAGGCTAGGCACATTCGGTTAAACCTTTACTTTGTGAAGACTTTGGGCATGAGAACATGGCTTTCTTAAGGGCATGCATAATTATGAATGGAGCCTGGCAGCGTGACTTGCAGCCAGCCCGTATACTAAGTGGCTGGCACCAGACTGCTTTCGTAGGATGGCACTCCTCCTCAGTAAATGGCTCCATTGAGGTGACCAAAGCCAGCTGGAGTCCTGCTCTTAGCCCAAAGCCTGCACACTGCTTCACGTTGAATAGGCAGGTATGTAGTGCCATCTAGTTGCATTCCATAGTACTGTTTTGTTTCAACCTTGAGTCTTTAAATGTTCTTTTGCAAGAGTAGCTTCCTGAACAGTTTTGAAAGTACATTCTATTGTCCCACGTTCCACATTAAAGTTGGGAATAGTACATTTTACAAATATCAAGCAATTGCCTACAGCTTCTATCCCATCATGGACCATATCTCATTCCTGGTTTGCCTCTCTTTGCTTTAACTGGTAAACCTGATGTTATCTGGCAATAGTTTTGTAGTAATATGTCTGCATGTAAAACGCAGCATACCTAAATCATGTATTTGTTATTTTTGTAAACTAGTAGTTTAGCGTGGACCTTTGTCCTTAGAGGCTAACGGGAATTGATTCAGTGCCTTCCTTGTGGCTACCACTGTTTTCCATCTAAGTTATTTGTTGGGCAACATTTTAGTTACAGACACAGTTACAGACACAGTGCTCTAACCGCTACACTAATTGCTATTTCTTTGAAATTGAAGCAGCGTTTTTGAACCGTTGCTTTACCAACATTCTCCTCTCGCACTGGATGTATAATGATAGTTTCAGATGCAGTTATGACAAAGCTGTTCTGCTCTCATTTTTCTTTGTATATTATTTGTCAAGTTCAAATTTGCCCATATTTTGGAGTTTCAACTAAATTTCTATTTTCTTGGTCAGTATGAGTAGTAGTATGTTCATGGATAAACCTGTTTTGATGTCATGTTTTTGTGAATTGGCATTACTGGAGCATTTCAGGTTTATTTTAAGTTACCTTGGGTTCATCTATCTAGTATTGAATTGGACGCTTTTTTGCCTCCTTATGTTTAAAAGGTCCAGTCACGTTTTGTGTTCAGAGATTTTTCCCTACTACACGCCTGTTGTAAAAAGTAGTTATCGGAGTATTTGTGGCCTTTCTGTTAGTGTGAACAAATCTGGCCAATGTCACCTGACCTCTCATTTAAAAGGTGTTTTCTCCCTCAGTCCTGCCACTAGGTGGGTTCTGTTTATTGCATTTTCACTGTAAACTTAAGGCTGTAGTGTGTGAAAACCCTAAGAGTTCAGCAGTTTCTAAGGTACTGGAATCACTGTCTGGCACTAACAATCATACCAAGGTCAACCCAGCATAGATCACATGTCTTCCCAAGTCTAGAGTTTGGTCAAACAACAGCTAAATCTCTTCACCAAGTCTGCATACTTTTTCTATTGAGTTGCTGCGCATGATTTGCTGTTTGGCTATTAACGTTAACAAGCCGGTGTTCCTGTTCCTGTCCTAGGAGTAAAAATACAGTCATTTACCCTTTTGCCGTCCTCAATATACAGCCGTGGCCCAAAGTTTTGTGAAGGACACCAGTATTGATTTACACAAAATTTGCTGCTGCAGTGTTTTTAGATCTTTTGTCAGATGATACTAGAATATACTGAAGTATAATTACAAGCATTTCTTAAGTCTCAAAGTCTATTATTGACAATTACATTAAGTACATGCAAAGAGTCAATATTTGCAGTGTCTTGTCTAATGTCTTATTGGAGCTTTGTGTCTTGTCTAATGTCTTATTGGAGCTTTGTGTCTTGTCTAATGTCTGTGCTGCCTGCTGAAGTAGATGTTTAAATGTTCCCTCTTTTTAGATGTTAAATTTTTTTCCTGATGTATGGCCATTTTGGATGTTCTTACTCTCGTATGTGTGCTGTGTGGGAAGTTGTCCATAGCTTAGGTTTAGATCATTTTTGTTTTTCTAATCACAATATAAGTGTAGTAGAGCCTATAAATGGTACATTAAAATATGCTAATGTACATTGAATGTGCATAGAACGTAATCAGAGCTTTTGAAGCGATTCATGTAATCCATAAGATCTTAGGTTTTTCCACTCGTTATATGATGGGGACCTTATCTGTCCTTGTTAGGGTCTGATATAGTGATGGAGGCAATTGTTCTCTGGCACAAAATATACTACAAAACGTAAATCGGAATTGGGGGTGTCACGATTATTACATATCAGTAGACGATTAATTGTCTTACAAGTAATTGCTATTCTTGCATGTGTTTTCCAGTTTATTTCCGGTCTATTTCACTCCAAAAATATATTAGCTATTTTTGTTTAACCTCAAATTAATAGGTTCTCTCTGCAAGTGCAAACGTAATAGTTTCATCGTCATCAGTTATTTATTTATATGGTTTGCAGATCTCTGACGAACATTTGTTTGGTCATGCTGTTTTTAAGGGGTTTGATTCTTGCTTGTAGCCAACAGGGAATGTCTGCTCTCTATGATGACTGCATGATCCACCTGCCAATCAGTGTCCATCTCTCACCTTTGTTGGCACGCATTTTTCTCGGCTGTGCTTAATCCAAAACGAACCCCTGGGTTTTGCAAAAACATGTCGTTTTTCCTGTAACGATTTCCTCCGTGCCCTAAGAACCCCAACGTTTTTAACCTTTTGGTATTGTAATCAGGTGGGATAAATACAGCCTTTGTGCAGGGGCCTGGCACCCTGCTCACTCTCCCAGTGCGATATGTGCTGACCCCCTGAGGGAAAGAGAAGCGCCTTTGTCCTGGTGGGGAGAGAAAATACATTATTTACTGCCATGTGGGACGGGGGCTCCGGGGAATTCAGGCCCTAGACATAGAGAGGGAGAGAGGGGCTGAGGGGAGAAAAAAAAAAAAGATGTTTTGTGTCTCTAGCCTCTGCAGCAAAAATAAAGGCCTAGTTTTGCTCCGGGGCAGACAATTCGGCGTCTGTTGGGCCCGGCCCATGTTATCCAGGCCATGAAACTAGTTTACGCTGACTGAAACTGTTTGTGTTGCTGCCTTAGAAGGGGTTTGTTCTTTCCCCCCTGTTTTTCGTGGTATTTCAATGTTTGTTTGCAGCTCTTTCTGGAACTGTGTGACCACAGAGAAAAGCAACTGACTAGCAGGAAATTTTTGACTAGTCATAAATTTTTGACTAGTCATAATTGACTAGTTTTGACCTTATTTTCCTTTTAGTGGTGAAGTGTCATACAGTAGTCGAAGTTCCTTTTCTATGATGCCGCTTTCTATTTGCAGCATGAGCCACAGCTGTCGTCGGATGCTTCGAAACATTACCAAAATACAGAACCACCTGGTGTCTTTCAGGTCTATTAAGACATGTCAATGCAAAAGCATTTTATTATTGCCACTTTTGCCATCATAAGTATTTGTCAGTCAAGCTGTTTGCTTTCAGCTTTGGCCTTTTATTAGGAATTGATCCTGAATCTGACCACCGTTGCGTTCCCACATACACCTCAAATTCCAGAAAGCTTGGTTTTCAAGGCTGATAGTGTTATATGGTTTAAAACATGTTTCAGTGTGTGTGTAGCTGTGTTTATATGGTTTAATCCATGTTTCAGTGTGTGTAGCTGGGCTTTATGGTTTACTCCCTGTGTAAGTGTGTGTAGCTGGGCTTTATGGTTTACTCACTGTGTAAGTGTGTGTAGCTGTGTTTATATGGTTTACTCCCTGTTTCAGTGTGAAGCTGTGTTTATATGGTTTACTCCCTGTTTCAGTGTGTGTAGCTGTGTTTATATGGTTTACTCCCTGTTTCAGTGTGTAGCTGTGTTTATATGGTTTACTCCGTGTTTCAGTGTGTGTGGCTGTGTTTATATGGTTTAATCTGTGTTTCAGTGTGTGTGTAGCTGTGTTATATGGTTTAATCCGTGTTTCAGTGTGTGTAGCTGTGTTTATATGGTTTAATTCATGTTTCATTGTGTGTAGTTGGGCTTTATGGTTTACTCCCTGTGTCAGTGTGTGTGGCTGTGTTTATATGGTTTAATCCGTGTTTCAGTGTGTGTGGCTGTGTTTATATGGTTTATGTTTAATTGGGTGTGTAGCTGTGCTGCCTGTGTAGACAAGCAAGAGGACATGTCACTGTTGTTGATGAACTGGATGTATCACGCCTGTAGTAGCTAGTCCGTATTCTTTCTGTCCATTTACAATGCACAACTAGTGATGCTTTCCCAAAAGGTACGAGGCCCCCTGAGGCCCCCTTCAGAATATTATGTTGATGATCTTTAGTCCCCTCGTCTGTCAGGTCTGGTTCATTCCCTGATTGAGGTGGAAAACCTGAAGTGTTTCGGCCAACCAGGATTGAAGTTCAATAGCCCTTCTCTAGTCTCGTGACAAACAAACATCACCAGTGTGTTGTAGACGATTGATTAATTGCATGCACTGTATGTGGTCTAGTCCCCACAAGGTGTTTATTAGTTTTGATTTGTTTTACACAGACCGTACGGTCCATCAAGACAATTATGCTTTACGTCACGCTCCCGTGTCCGTCAAGCTCCCGTGTCCGTCACGCTCCCGTGTCCGTCACGCTCCCGTGTCCGTCAAGCTCCCGTGTCCGTCATGCTTAATCGGTCTCCTGTCTCAACCCACAGTAACTTCTCCAGCGAGGCGTCCCAAGCCGACACCTTTGGGCCTCACAGCCAAACAGCAGCGGCAGCAGAGACGGCAGTCGTTCCACCAGCATCTTCCTCGTCTTCCTCCTCCTCTCCCTCCTCCTCGGCCTTCTGCCCTGTCCTTCCCTCCCGACACATAGTGGAGCGGCAGTCGCGCATGCTCAACTTCCGGGTGGAGTACCGCCAGCGCACGGTCGAGGTCGTCGTTGAAGAAGGCAGTGCAGTTGGTGAGTCCCTGTGCAGATCTCTCGTTTTACAGAGAATCTGCACACCCGTGTTTTCTGGGAAATGTGTTTTTTTATTTAGAACTCTAGAACTTTAGAATGTTGTCAGTTCTAAGTATTCTGTAGGCGATGTCATATTAAAGGCACAATAAATTACAGTTTTTTTTTTTCTTTTACTGGACCGCTTTTCTCAGAAAATAACAAATGGTGTGAAAATAACTTGATGTGTGGGAAGAAGGTAGTGAAGTGGTTATTTTAAATAAATAAATTAAATAAGAATGAATCTACATGAGAATTAGAAAAAACGTATCCGGGCTTTTTGTTAAATCTTTTCAAATGCCATTATACATTTTATTATTTGCTGAATACCCATGTTTTTGGCTATATCCTTTCCTTGTACTGCCATCTCATGGTGAAATGTTGAACCTCTATTGATTTTACTGCAGCATTTGTTCCTTTTCTTTTTACAGGGGAAATCAAACAGATTCTTGAGACAGAGCTTCAGGTCCCTGTATCCAAAATGCAGCTTAAGGGTTGGAAAATTGGAGACGTCTCAGACAGCGTGAGGACTACACTCAATATAACAGTTTCAATAATGTCACGCCTCTTGAAATAAGCACGTTTTCACAATCTCTTTGCAACCTTGCATATTAACATGAATTAGCTTTTTGTAACCCACTGTGTGAGGTTTTACAAATGTCACCCTCGCCCATCCCGTGTGAACGGACGGAGCGTCTGTGCATTATTTGTTGGTCTGTCGCTGTGTTCGCAGACTGTCCTGCGAAGTTTGCACCTGCCTAAGAACAACAGCCTGTACGTGCTGACCCCAGACATCGCTCCCACGGCCAGCACCAGCCAGAACAGGTGACCCATGTTCATGTGTCTGCTGGTGTAGTCCTTCCTCACTGGCAGAACACTGCCGCCAGAACCGTTCCGTGCTCTCTGAACACTAGGAGGCACCATACCCTTAGTAATGGTCAAGCTGTTTCTGGAACGCGGTCTATACCATCCCGCCAATATTGCCCATTTAGATTTGAATATTTACAAGGATATTTGGCTTTTGTGCGCTGGAGGTTTTTGTCATTTCTTTTGACATTTGAAACGAAAGGCTACTGCAATAGTCTGTGTAGTGTAAATAAGGACTTTCGGCGCCTTATTTGTAGCCATTTCAGAGCCTTATTGTATTGCTGAACAAGTTCACTTCCTGTCCACATAGAAGGACCGTCTTTTGCTTATGTAATAGCTATAAATACATTTTGTTCAATGAGGGGGGGATCTGTTAAGCCACTCTTGAAGGTCATTCTACCAAGCGTTCTAAATCCGAAGAGGTTTTTGTGACCTTTCATTCCAAAATGTCAAACTTCTCATTATTGAGCTATAATCCCATCGCAAAAGCAGATTTTTGTGGCTGATCTGATCGTTCATCTGTATCAGCCAGTCGACGTTCATTCTAATAAAGATGTTTTATTCATGGAGATGGTCTATAGTGTTCTTTTGCAATAGACGTTTTAGGTTTACCCCAACGTAGTAGTGAACACTGGAAAAAGGCTAAAAGACAACATGTCCCTTAGTGCCTGAGGAAGTGTGCCCATGGTGCTCGGCAACAGGAGGGGGCGGTGTCTAATGATCTGTGTTGATTGCGGATGCCGTCAGGCCTCGCAGGGTTGCCGAGGAGATCCACATGTCGCCCGGTCATCCATTATGAAAAGCCTCTCCGGCTACACAACGGTGTCCGCGGTCGAAGCACTCCCGGTGTAATGTTCCCCCCCCCCGCCCTGCGCGGTTCCCCTCAGATCCCAGGACACGGAACCAGCAGACGCGTTGCCGCCATGGGTCAAGTATGGCAATGCCTTATGCAGGGTGAGTTCTGTGCCCTGTCAGAGGCGTGTGGGGGCCTGGTGTCGTGCTGCTGCCGCTGGCCGTGCCGCCCGGACAACCAGTAAGTGGAGAACCGCCTCTCCGGCTGAACCCGAGCCGCTCGGTTCTGCACCTCATTATCCCGCGTGAACGGTTTTGGTGGAGTGGCGGGGCTTTTCTCGGCGGCCTGTGGCGATCCTGTCGGCGTCTTTGCCACTGGTGCCGGGTGCCGGGTTGCGGCGCTCAGAGGTGCAGGCCTCCTGCGTAGAGGCCAGGCAAGCTGTTAGCACCGTGACGGTTAAAAATAGCCACCGTTAGCAGCCGCCGTCACCGAGCTGCTAGTCTCTTCCTTCCGTTTCACGTCGCGCTACCGAACGATGTGTTAAACTCCCCCCCCCGCAATATTTGATGCTATCCAGTCGGTGCTGAGACAAAGGAACGACAATTCCATATTACTCAGCCTTACTTGTTGTCACCTGTGTTGTAGTTCTGCTTTGAACCAGTCCGTCCCATTTAAGCGGTGCAGGTTGCTGCCCTTGGAGTGTTTAGGGTTAACCGTCTTGTACAGAATGACAGATTTCTGGGTGAATTTTGTTTGGGAAGCTCACTTGTTTGAGATGGCAACATCTGCTAAATTGCTCTGCTAAAACACTTAGCTCTATATTGAAAATATTCAGAGTCATGAAAATATCTGTTAAGGTGTATGTTAAATTAATCAAACACTTCATATCTGCTATTATAGCGGTACACATTTTTGTCTGGAGTATTATTATTTTTGGTGGCCGATACCCTAGACACCTAGACATCTGTTAAGAATCTAGTTATAGTCCATCAGTATTTAGTAACTACTTAGTGTGTGTATGGCTGTGCCTGGAGTGCTTATGTCCATATTTAATCTACTCATTTCTTGATTTTAAAACAAAAGGCTTTAACGTAGATTTAATTCACATGTCTGAGTGTCATAATTGGGAGCCGGTTCTGAAAATAAAAGCCAACTTAACAAATAAAAGCCACAGTAGGCAATTACTTCATAGCACATCTCTGCATACCCAAACCAAACAGACTATTCAAATAGTTCTCCGTATCACCAGCCCCCCCCCCCCCCCCCCCCCCCCCCCCCC
>JACXGK010010277.1:0-18242 GCA_016801125.1 Novumbra hubbsi | reverse complement strand
GTGTCTGTGTGTCCTTGTGTGCCCGTGTCTGTGTGTCCTTGTGTGCCCGTGTCTGTGTGTCCTTGTGTGCCCGTGTCTGTGTGTCCTTGTGTGCCCGTGTCTGTGTGTCGTTGTGTGCCTGTCTGTCACCGTGCCTGTCTGTCACCGTGCCTGTCTGTCACCGTGCCTGTCTGTCACCGTGCCTGTCTGTCACCGTGCCTGTCTGTCTGTGTGAGCGTGTCTGTCTGTCTGTCTGTGTGTGCGCGTGCCTGTCTGTCCCTGTGTCTATCTGTCTTTGTCTGTCTATCTGTGTGAGCGTGTCTGTCTGTCTGTGTGAGCTTGTCTGTCTGTCTGTGTGAGCATGTCCGTCTGTCTGTTGGGCACCACCTGTGGTCTGGGGTCATGCATGGCAGTAATTAGTGTTGTGGAATGCCGCCCGCGTCAGCACCCCGCCACACACACACACTTCCTGGTCTCCCTGTGGTCAGGGCCCCTGTGCCACCCAGCCAGGCTCCTGGAACACAATTATAGCACGCTAACCAAATGATGGGTGCTGTTGCCAAGCCTTCTACGCAGACACGCACTCACACCCCCGGGTTGCTTTGAAGTCATCAATGTCCCCATGTTGTTGGCTGGGCCTGTGGTGCCATCAGCTGGGCCTCTCTGGACCTGGTCCTCTCTAGGCCTGTGGTGCCATCAGCTGGGCCTCTCTGGATCTGGTCCTCTCTAGGCCTGTGGTGCCATCAGCTGGGCCTCTCTGGACCTGGTCCTCTCTAGGCCTGTGGTGCCATCAGCTGGGCCTCTCTGGACCAGGTCCTCTCTAGGCCTGTGGTGCCATCAGCTGGGCCTCTCTGGACCTGGTCCTCTCTAGGCCTGTGGTGCCATCAGCTGGGCCTCTCTGGACCAGGTCCTCTCTAGGCCTGTGGTGCCATCAGCTGGGCCTCTCTGGACCTGGTCCTCTCATTTGTGTTACTGGGATTGTGTTTGTCTGTTTATCATTACATAATATCCTGAAAGTCCTGACTTTGTAAGTGTTTTTGTGTTGTTATTAAGTGGGAATAGGGATTAAGGTTAGGATTAGGTTTAAGGATTTTTTGAATGAATGAATGAAAATAATTGTTAATCATGAAAAGCAAGGAAACCATGTGTTTGTATTTCTCCTGTGTGTGTTTATAGAGGTTTTACAGTCTTAATGAGGAACATCCCTGTCAGGACAGTAAACTGTGCGGGTGGGCGTGTACTTAGCAGAATGTGCTGCTAGAGTTTTTGAACCAGGCAGACTGGGCTGTCTGTGTTTGTCAGCCTGCTTGTCCCAGAACTAGGAAGGCCTTCACGCTAAACACTGGCACTGCATTGTTTCAAAAGACAAGAACAAGTTCCCCTTCTCACATAACTCTTTTTGGAGTGACAGGGGATGTCTGCAGTTTTCTCTCTTTGTCTCTCTCCCTTATACCCACACCAATACACGCAGTCATACACACACCAATACACGCAGTCATACACACACCAATACACGCAGTCATACACACACCAATACACGCAGTCATACACACACCAATACACGCAGTCATACACACACCAATACACGCAGTCATACACACACCAATACACGCAGTCCTACACGCAGTCCTACACGCAGTCATACACACACCAATACACGCAGTCCTACACGCAGTCCTACACGCAGTCATACACACACCAATACACGCAGTCATACACACACACATGCAACACACATTGATATAAGGAATGTTGTATTTGACTGAAATTATTGATCAAATTCTTGTTAAACTCTGTTTTACAAACACTCCCCAAGTACACTCACACCCAAACACTCCTGGGGGAGGGATGGGGTGTTGTTGTGGGAGTGGTGTAGGGGAAGGAAGCGGGCTGTTTACTGAAGCTCTGTGGAGAGCCCTTTATTATACACTCTGGGGAGGCTAAGTGAGCTTGCATGCACATACACACACACATGCACGTATGCACATGCACACACACGCACACATGCTCACACACACGCAAACACACATGCACTCATGCACATGCATACACACACTAACTTCACATTTATAGAATGCCCACATACTGTACATCTTACTTCCTTTTGAAGGACAGACAGATCCAACCTGTCTAGTGTGTAACACTCCTTCTGCCTCAGTGTGCAGACAGAAGGCCTTGTACCTTATCAATGGCTCCTTGTTCGTTCTCTGAGGGGTAATTAAATTGGAGCTGAGCGCGCACCCTGGAAAACATTCCCCCACTGCTAGTTGGCCCTGATAAACAGTCTCTCACCACAGTCCTCAACTACTTCTTGAAGACACTGGATGTCCCAACCTATATCTCCTTCATATCCACTGACAGGGCTATCCTCCTCTCCTCCTCTCCTCCTCTACTCCTTCATATCCTCTGAAAGGGCTATCCTCCTCTCCTCCTCTCCTCCTTCATATCATCTGACAGGGCTATCCTCCTCTTCTCCTCTACTCCTTCATATCCTCTGACAGGGCTATCATCCTCTCCTCCTCTCTTCCTTCATATCATCTGACAGGGCTATCATCCTCTCCTCCTTCATATCATCTGACAGGGCTATCCTCCTCTTCTCCTCTCCTCCTTCATATCATCTGACAGGGCTATCTTCCTCTCCTCCTCTACTCCTTCATATCCTCTGACAGGGCTCTCCTCCTCTTCTCCTTCATATCCTCCTCTTCTCCTTCATATCCTCCTCTTCTTCATATCCCCCTCTTCTTCATATCCCCCTCTTCTTCATATCCCCCTCTTCTTCATATCCTCCTCTTCTGCTTCATATCCTCCTCTTCTGCTTCATATCCTCCTCTTCTCCTTCATGTCCTCCTCTTCTTCTTCATATCCCCCTCTTCTTCATATCCTCCTCTTCTCCATCATGTCCTCCGACAGGGCTATCCTCTCCCTTGTTACCTTTTCACCATCTACTCCTCAGGCTTACTGTCCTTTTTCCTTCCTCTGGTCTGTGTGATATCTTGTATAGGGGAAGTTAGCATTAGCGTAGTGTCCTTGACTTGCGACAGTAAAGAGTGCTGGCCCCTGTTGTCCTGCTCCCAGCCTCAGACACCTGCCCACAGCACTTACTGCAAGGACTACTGTCTACAACGGGGTCATGGGCAGTAATGGTCACAGCAGCTTGTCAGACCCGTTTTATCTTTCACACACACTCACACACACAATCTCTTTGCGCCTGGCCCATTTTTATGTGTCTTTTCCACCTTGGTTTTGGTGTGCGCGTGCGTGTGTGTGTGTGTATCTGGGCTTGTGTGCGTGTGCATAAGAGGAAAGGTTGAGCTGTATATGTGAGTGCAACAGGATCTTGACTGAACTTGTCTTAACAGGAGCTAGCAGAAGCGCATGTTAAATAAACACGTGTGTGTGTGTGTGGGTGGTTTGGTGATGAGCTGAGCAGAAAGGATGAGACAGGCTGGAGTCTTTGGAGGCACCAGCCGCTGTGCTTTGATCTGAGGCCATACAGACACACTGGCACAGACAGAGACGGAGCCACAGACACAGAGACGGAAATGGAGCAACAGACACAGACTGAAACGGAGTGACGGAAAGCTAAGAGATGGTCGGTCTGAGGCGGAACGGCTGACTGACGGACTGGCGGAAGTGGAAAAGACTGACTGACAGGGAGGAAAGGGTTTCTTTTATGCGTGTTGAATGCTTTGTCAGTGCCTCAGTACTGCATCTCCAGGTGTAGAAGGACATGGCCTCCGATATCAATATTAACATACAGCTTTGGTTGATTTCCTTTGAGCTGCTATGACTGGCTGTCTCCACTACTATAACACTGTACCAGTGGGCTGCTGGGGGAGAGCCGTCTGTCTGTGCTATTGAGTTTCATTTAGACGTCTGACTTCTCAGTTGGGTTTGTGTGTTGATGTGGTGATTTCACGTACAGTCGTGTGAAACAATGAGGACACCTCATGAAATATTTAGTTTTTTTTTAAGAAATATGGACATATCAATATTTGATCGTCTTTCTAACAATATCTGTAGATAAAGGTGATGTAAATGAACAAAAAACAAACATTTATTTATCAATAGATTTGATGCCGATGCTTACTAATGAAAAACTTAGGACACCCTATGCCCTAATAGCTGGTTTTGCCCCATTTGGCTAAAATAACCTCAATAGACGTTTCCTATAACTGTCTGCTAGTCTCTGACAGCAACTGGGAGAACGTTTCTCCCACTCCACCATGCCGAATGGTTTTAGGGGGTTCTTGCATGCACAGCCGGTTTCAAATCACCCCATAGCATCCCAATGGAACAGTTTTTGGTTCCATTACATCACCTTTATCAAATATGATGTCCATATTTCTTAAAAGAAATCTCTCTATATATATATATATATATATTTCATTGGGTGTCTTATTTTTTTCACATGACTGTAGATGTTCTCAAGTCCTGTGGTCCTAACAAGACCGCTCTTCCCTTCTTTTCACTCTTCATTTGTTCACCCCCCCCCCCCCTATTTTCTCGCTTTCAGTCTCTCCCTGTATTTCCTTGTATATATACTCTCATCCTGTCCGTAGTAGAGCGGATAGAGGCTCAGTGTTTGAGGAGGAGAACCAATCAGGTTAGATAATGGAACACATGAATGTCCCCTCCGCCCCCCGACAAAACAAAACATCTACTCTCCTTGTCTTTGTCGTGTGTCTGTGGAGGAATGTGACTGTTTTGGCCTTGAGGTGTCTGTGGTCTCTCTCCACCCCCCCACCCCCAACCCGACACACACACACACACACACACACACACAGCATGCCTGGGGCTCTCCATTGATGCAGACACAAACCCGGGCCTCGGTGTTGGCGTGCTGCGATCTGAAATTTTAATGCACTCCTTTACAACACCCCCACCTCCCCCTTCGTCCCGTCACACACACACACACACACGACGGCTGCTGACTGGGCCTCCCCCGAGCCTTCCTCATTTACTGCTCGGCTGAGCCGCGTGCTGCAGCCAGCCTGCTTAGACACACACACACACACACACACAGGCCCCCCGATCCATACTTATTCCTACTGCAACACACACACACACACACCTGCTCACCTAGATGGCTTGGGTTGCTTTTGTTTTCATGTGTGCCCTGTGTGCAACGCGTGCTGCCATGCCTCAAGCGTTTGGTCATGTTGTTTGTGTGTCTGTGTGCATGTCTCTCTTTCTGCATTGATAACAGGCCAGCTGGAGGTATGCCGGGGTGTGTGTGTGTGTGTGTGTGTGTTACAGTGGAGGCTCCTCCTAGTGGTGGCCTGGTGTGATAGAAGACAACCAATGAGCACCACTTAGCTTCTATCCCATTCAGTGCAAATGAAAGCTGTCCACACAGAGCCCGTCACCATACTGACCTTCTGCTGGTGTTCTAGACAGTGTTTCTAACATTTCTAAACCTGCATAATGATGTTTGGTGTGGTAAATGTTTGTGTATGAATGTGGGTTGGGTTCATGTATCTCAGGGCGGAGCATTCCCACACGCTGCAGAGCATTTCGAGAAAAGAAGTTGTCCAGGCCCTCACGCTTCTGGACCGTCTGTAGTGTGTGTCCCCTTACGTGGCTATATGAATGGGTTATTCATGCTCCCTTACCACATTGGGGAGAGGGAGGGAGAGATGGAGAAGGGAGGAAGGGGGGAGGAGGGCTTAGAGAGAGAGTAGTCTGCTAGCTACAATACAATAGTTAATGACTGCTGTGTACAGGCCCAGTGTTCATCTGTAGTAACACAAGCGCATGCCCACACACACACACACACACACACACACACAGCTGCCCAGGTGCCTCCAGCTACCAAGGCATTTTATCTCTGTCTGTGCACTACTTTTTCATTCACCTTTTTTTATAGAAAATAGTTCTGGTTGGTTCTGGTCACCTTTAGATAGAAAATAGTTCTGGTTAAGAACATCAGGGGTCTGTAAAATAGTGTTTGAGCAGAGAATCAATCAGTCATCCCCTGTTCTTGGATGTTCCTGGCCTGTCTCCTCACCGTAGGAACCCATACACCCACCCACCCTGTGTGACCTCATTGCAGGTGTGCTGGTGTAGGTTCCGAGTGGAACCGGGGTGTCTTGCTGCTCCTCAGCCTAAATTGGATTGGAGAGGTCTTAGATCATGGCGAGCTGGCCTGTCTGTGTTTTTGTTTCCTTTTAAAGATTAATGTCCTATTGATCCAGAAGGACCTGCAAATAGCAGCTCTGGAGCTTGCACTTTCCACAGAGAACAACTCTCCCTCTCACACGCTTTGTTAGTTTTACTATCAAAGTGAGGAACAGCAATTTAGGAACATGAAAAAAATTTTTTGCCATGAACCTTGCTATCACCTTAAAGACCTTATCTTCATCTCTGAACTTAACCCGACCCTTAATATCCAAACGAAACTTATCATAATGGTAAAAGTGACTTTCACTCTGTAGAGGTGTTCTGTAAAGGGCTCTTTCTCTGTCACCTTGTCTTTCTAGTCTGTTGTGGAGCAAATCAAATGTTTTATATATATATTTCCCTGTAACATGTCTCCTCATTATAAGTAGCAGGTCTCCTCCATGTAACATGTCTCCTCATCGTCAGTAGCAGGTCTCCTCATCATCAGTAGCAGTTCTGCTCCCTGTAACATGTCTCCTCATTATAAGTAGCATGTCTCCTCATTATAAGTAGCATGTCTCCTCATTATAAGTAGCTCTCCTCATCATCAGTAGCGGGTCTGCTCCCTGTAACATGTCTCCTCATTATAAGTAGCATGCCTCCTCATTATAAGTAGCAGGTCTCCTCATTATAAGTAGCAGGTCTGCTCCCTGTAACATCTCTCTTCATCATCAGTAGCGGGTCTCCTTCCTGTAACATGTCTCCTCATCATCAGTAGCGGGTCTGCTCCCTGTAACATGTCTCCTCATCATCAGTAGCGGGTCTCCTTCCAGTAACATGTCTCCTCATCATCAGTAGCGGGTCTCCTTCCTGTAACATGTCTCCTCATCATCAGTAGCGGGTCTCCTTCCTGTAACATGTCTCCTCATCATCAGTAGCGGGTCTCCTTCCTGTAACATGTCTCCTCATCATCATTGGCGATCAGATAAACCAGTCTGAGTGGTCAGCAGATTTGATGGTGCTGGAGTGGTGTGTGTTGACATGCTGGTGAACAGGGGGCCCAGGAGTGACTAAACACCCCTGAGGTGCCTCACGTTGAGGGTCAGTGTGGTAAATGGGAGGGTGTTTGTGAGGTTACAGTTAGGTACGGTTTAAATTTACGTGTTAGGGAAAATGGTTTTGAATGGAACTGAATTACCGGTCCTCACTTCGATAGTAAACCCAACGTGTGTGTGTGCGAGTGTGTGCCCAGAGAGCCCAAAGCCAGTTGAGCTGGTGCAGGCTGGGCCTCAGCCTCTCCAGAGCTGTGCACATTAATAACATCAGCCTAGCACCATGACAGAGTCCACAGAGGAGGAGGGAGGAACAAGAGGAGAGAGGATAGATGAGAGGAAAGGAGGTCTGTGTGTGTGTGTGTGTGTGTGTGTGTGTCAGTGTGTGTGGTAGAGCGTATATTTGTTCGGAGAAGGGGGGGCTGTGTGTATGAACACAATCCATGTCATTTGTGTGAGTGTCTGTTTCTACGTATCTGGACGATCTGTGGTGATTTGTGTGAGTGTCTGTTTCTACGTATCTGGACGGTCTGTGGTGATTTGTGTGAGTTGGCCTGAAAGCGCGGACGCATGTTGACAGGCGCTCAAATGAGCAGCACCGAGCCCTGATGGCAGTCCCATTTCCTCAGCCGCTCCACCAAGAGATAAATGTCAGGTTCGTTCACGCCTTCCCTCCCAACCCGTCATACGCCGGTGTGTGTGTGTGTGTATCTGGGTTCCATCCACCAGACGCGGCGCTGTGACATGTTCTCTGGCGGTGGCCTTTTTGGACTGTGGCATTTCCGCTTGGTCGGAGCCCCGTCGCTGATGTGCGGTGATGATGAAGATGAAGGGCCTCCCCCTCCCCCATGGGGCCCAAGTCTCCTCATCACCGTCACAACCGGCATGACTGCCAGTTACATTTCTTCTTCTTCGTTCCCGTCCTCCTTCCCTCTCCCCGACTTGCACTCACCCACCCTTTCCTATTTCTACAAGAGCTCAACTCCCTTTTAAAACACACTTTCATATTACACCAAGGCCTCTTCCTCTTTGTTATTACATTAGGACTTGGGAGCTATCCCAAAAGGATCTATTTATAGTGTCCAGCAGTGCTACCAAGTACTGAACAGAGAACCTCCACAATATTATTACAAACCCCCATAGTGGTTCTGTGTGCAGAGCACGGGGTCCAACCTCTATAAACACAGCACTGGATTGATAGAGCGATTCAGAAGCAGAGCATGGCAGGTCTGGCAGAGGAACACACACTGTGTGTGTGTGTGTGTGTGAGAGTGAGAGAGTGTGTGGTGGAGCCAGCTGGACAGAACTGGAGCATTTCCCTCCAGAAGTTAGCTACAGTGCTATTTTGGGCAAATGTGTCAACTGAGTAACAATACTGTATCAGCTCAATTGTTTGTTTCCTCTGAGGACATGTAAAGGCTTTTACCCTCGAGCAGGAGGGTTGTTGTATAACGTTCCATTCATGTGCCTGGACATTGTAACCTGGCTCGTAGAAGAAAACAACATTCAAGTTTTACTGAACGATGTTACTTTCCGCTGCGTGTGTCCAGCAGCATCATTGTCTCCTGGGTCTGTGGTTGTTGTTGTGGAACCTGTAATAAAAGAGGAGAGCAATATTGTGACAGGAGCAGCCTGGCCACAGCAGTGTGAAGAATGGTGGTGTTAACATGGCCCTCCATTCTCCTCCTCCTACACACTCACAGAGCCAGAAGAACTCGACCCTCGGGGCCATTTTGAATCTCCGGCCCCAGAAAGGTTAAGCAACTCCACCAGAAGAGTGAGGATAAAAGAGAAGAAAGCAAACAATCTCCAAGACAACAGTAGTCGTGCTGAAAGAGAGAGGGAGGGAAATGAAAATCTAATGGGCTACATTTGTGAAATGTCGTGGTAGCCCGGGGGGATTACAGGGACACACACTCAGTTGGGAGGAGAAGGAGGAGGGTGTGGAGGGACGGACTGAATAGTGAGGGTTACTGGAGGCGTATCACAGCGTTGCGGACTGGTCCCCGGAGTTGGGCGTTTAATGGCGAATTTTGAACGGGCCATGGCAATAGAGGGGTCAGGGGTGCTAATAGGAGAGGGCCTCAGCTCCTGGTTCTGTCCAGAACCACACCGTCACCACAGCTACAGGGGCCATCCTCACACCTTCTGTCAACCTCTTGTCCCCTGAGGTGGTAACCTTGTCTCCAGACTGGGACGCATAGCATCGGGCACAACCCCTGTCTTAGGTTGGCCTCATGGGGAGAGGCCATATGATGAAATTAAAGTGACAACAGGTGCACTGGAGAGGTAACAGCAAGACAACATCCAAAAAGTTAATGGTTTTGCAGGTGGTGGCCACAAACAAATGCTCTCGCTTGAGATTTTTCTCTAGTTTTGCATTTTAATAGTGTCCTTGTCACTACTGGTAGCATGAGGCGGTACTTACAGCCATTTTGGTTTCTTAGGCAGTCCAGCTCCTCCTGGATGGCATATCCATAGCCATGTGAAAAAGATAGGATGAATCCAAAGTAGAAATGTTTGGACACAGTAACAGAAGAAAAGTATGGCGCAAACCAAAGAAAGCATTTGAGCACAAGAACATCACACCAACTGTGAAGCACGGGGGTGGAAATGTCATGCTTTGGGGTTACTTTGCTGCAGAAGGGCCAGCCATCATAGAATCCACTATGCATTCTTTATTGTATCAGAGGGTGCTATAGGAAAATGTAAATGTACAATCTGTAACATGACAATATGCAACATGACATTGACCCAAAACATTCCAGTAAATCCACCAAGGAATGTCTCAAAGGAAATAAATGGAGAGTCCTGGAATGGCCAAGTCAATGCCCTTTAATCCTATTGAGATGCTGTGGGGTGATTTGAAATGGGCTGTGCATGCAAGAACCCCCTCAAACATCACACAGCTGAAAAGATACTGCATGGAGGAGTGGGAAAAACATAATAATTTCAGCCAAAGGGGGCAATACCAGCTTTTAGGGCATTGTGTGTCCTACGTTTTTCCATAGTAGGAAATCTTTTGTTAAATAAATTATATCATGGTTAAAATTGAATTGTTTAGTTACATAACCTTTATCTATAGATATTGTTTGAAAGGAGATCAAATATTGATATGTCCATATTTCCTAAAAAAGAACTCAATTATTCATGGGGTGTCCTAATTTCTTGACTGTACGTGCTGTCTCAAGAAGGCTTGCTGCATCTCCCAGCACAGTCTCAAGAGCATGGAGCAGATACTAGGAGCCCGGCCGTTACACCAGGAGAGCCGGACAGGGATACTACCCAGCAGCAGGGCCGGTATCTGCTCCTTTTGTGAGGAGGAAAAGGAGAAGGAGAGCTCAGTTTTTTACTTAGATTTTCGGTGTTAGCATGAATCCAAGCCTCAATTGGTTGGTGATTTTGGTTTCCGTTGACAATAGTTGCGTAATTTTGTTTTTAGTGAATTACAAAATGTGCAGTCAAGTTTCTGGTCTTTAATATATTTTCTTCGTAGTCCTTAAATTTAATTTGAGCAGTGTAGTTCACTTAGAATTTTGTTACGTTATTTTGTTATAGTGAATGCATGTTAATGAAACAGTAATTGGATGGTTCTGCCCGACGTCTGTCCATATCTGAGACAGTTTTCCAGCCCGTAATAATATAACGAAAGTGTTTTTTTTTCTGGATGATTATTTGTTAGTAGACTACAAAAAAATTGATCATCCAGGCAATACCTATTGTCCCTGGAATGTGTCCACACAACATTCTTATTGGCTAATAAAGACAAAGACGAGTTTGATGAATCATTGATCCCCAAGAAATGTCATGGAAGGATATGACTTCAGTAGTGACACAGAGAAAGCGATGACTTATATAGTGACACTGGGAAAGATTATTACTTAGATAGTGACACTGGGAACGAGACGAATTAGATAGTGACACTGGGAAAGAGATTAATTAGATAATGACACTGGGAAAGAGATGACTTAGATAGTGACACTGGGAAAGAGATGACTTAGATAGTGACACTGGGGATAAAACGACTGGGAGAGTGACGTTGGGAAAGAGACGACTTGGATAGATAGTGACACTGGGGAAGATATGACTTCAGTAGTGACACAGAGAAAGCAATGACATACAGTGGGGAGAACAAGTATTTGATACACTGCCGATTTTGCAGGTTTTACTACTTACAAAGCATGTAGAGGTCTCTAATTTTTATCATAGGTACACTTCAACAGTGAGAGACAGAATCAAAAAAAAAATCCAGAAAATCACATTGTATGATTTCTGAGTAATTAATTTGCATTTTATTGCATGACATAAGTATTTGATCACCTACTAACCAGTAAGAATTCCGGCTCTCACAGACCTGTCTGCCCTCCTGTTCTCCACTCATTACCTGTATTAAGTGCACGTGTTTGAACTCTACTTACCTGTAGAAAGGACACTTGTCCAAACACTCAATCAAACAGACTCCAACCTCTCCACAATGGCCAAGACCAGAGATCTGTGTAAGGACATCAGGGATAAAATTGTAGACCTGCACAAGGCTGGGATGGGCTACAGGACAATAGGCAAGCAGCTTGGTGAGAAGGCAACAACTGTTGGCGCAATCACCCTTGGTCTGGGGCTCCATGCAAGATCTCACCTTGTGGGGCATAAATGATCACGAGGAAGGTGAGGGAACTCCCCAGAACTACACGGCAGGACCTGGTCAATGACCTGAAGAGAGCTGGGACCACAGTCTCAAAGAAAACCATTAGTAACACATTACGCCATCATGGATTCAAATCCTGCAGCGCACGCAAGGTCCCCCTGCTCAAGCCAGCGGATGTCCAGGCCCGTCTGAAGTTTGCCAATGACCATCTGGATGATCCAGAGGAGGAATGGGAGAAGGTCATGTGGTCTGATGAGACAAAAGTAGATATTTTTTTTCAAACCTCCACGTGTTTGGAGGAAGAAGAAGGATGAGTACAACCCCAAGAACACCATCCCAACCGTGAAGCATGGAGGTGGAAACATCATTCTTTGGGGATGCTTTTCTGCAAAGTGGACAGGACGACTGCACCGCATTGAGGGGAGAATGGATGGGGCCATGTATCTCGAGATCTTGGCCAACAACCTCCTTCCCTCAGTAAGAGCATTGAAGATTGGTCGTGGCTGGGTCTTCCAGCATGACAACGACCTGAAACACACAGCCAGGGCAACTAAGGAGTGGCTCCGTAAGAAGCATCTCAAGGTCCTGATGTGGCCTAGCCAGTCTCCAGACCTGAACCTGATAGAAAATCTTTGGAGGGGGCTGAAAGTCTGATTTGCCCAGCGACAGCCCCGAAACCTGAAGGATCTGGAGAAGGTCTGTATGCAGGGATGGGCCAAAATCCCTGCTGCAGTGTGTGCAAAGCTGGTCAAGAACTACAGGACACGTATGATCTCTGTAATTGCAAACAAAGGTTTCTGTACCAAATATTAAGTTCTGCTTTTCTGATGTATCAAATACTTATGTCATGCAATAAAATGCAAATGAATTACTATAAAAATCATACAATGTGATTTTATGATTTTCGGCTCTCACAGTTGAAGTGTACCTATGATAAAAATTACAGACCTCTACATGCTTTGTAAGTAGGAAAACCTGCAAAATTGGCCGTGTATCAAATACTTGTTCACCCCACTGTATATAGTGACACTGAGAAAGAGCTGACTTGGATTGTGACACTGGGAAAGATGATTACTTAGATAGTGACACTGGGAAAGAGACAAATTAGATAGTGACATTGGGAAAGGGATGACATCGGTTGTGACATTGGAAAAAAAGTGACATTTTAATGGCAGGTGTCAGAGTAAGATTTTTCTCAGAGCTTAAAAGTAAAAACATTTGGTTTTGCCATTTTTTCTGAGAGATGTTTAATAAAACATCCTGGGTGGCCTTGTTGTCTCAATCACTGCAGTATGGGTTCCAATCTGAAGCAATATGTATTGAAATACTGTAGACTTATGATTGTTTGACTGGGTGGGGGGTGGGGGGTGGGGCTCTAGACTATCAATCAATCAGGTGTATGACATTTTTTTTTATTTGATTTCACATTGAATGGAGTTACAAATTATAAAACATTGTACATTTAAACACGTCGTTACGGCGTACATACTCTAGAGAAAGACTGAAAAGGGACTGGAGGAAAACTTGTGGAGCTTCTCTCACTGTAACATACTGTACTGTTCCCACAGTCTATGAATATAACTTAATGACGTTCAACTTGTTTGTTCAACACCTGAGAGCTGTGAATTTCAACTTTAATCTGAACTCCTGAACCTAACTCTGTGGCCGTTAGCTAATGTATCAAGAGAAAGCTTCCACTCAGTACAGGAAATCCCCAGGAAAGGGGATATTAGTTTTCCAGGTGTGTCCCCCTGCTCACACTCTGTCCTTAAGGACTCAATTAGTCAGTGAATTCACAGCAAAGGGAAAACACCTCTGATTTTACTGGCATGGGCCTCAGCACCCCTCTGCAGTTTGGGGTCAGGGCCTGGGTGAATACTTTTCACTGTGGTTACCTGTACTCAGGCAAGAGACCTATTTGTCCAGTCTCACTGTAATGTTACTGTGGACTCGTGGTGGTTTTCCGTCAGTCCCAAAGTGGACCTACAGTGTGACTGACTGACTGGGGATAATGAGGCAGTCCAGACAGACAGACCATTTCCCCAGATGCCTCCTTCTGTGGTAGTAATTTCAGACAGGCTTACATTCCTGATTAATCAGGCGTTCTGGATGTACCAACTTTGTGTATGCTCAATTATATTTTGTTTAAATACGTCTTTGGTCATTTGATAATTTATTGATGGAGCAGAATTAATGGGAAAGATGGAGTACAGGGTGTGCTTAAATAGCAATAGGCTGACTGCAAGTACTGATGCTTCAGAAGAGATGTGTGGAGAATCACAACAAAGGATTTCCCTTTGTTTGCCTTGTAATCCCCAAATAGGACAGCATTGTTGGGATGTGACAGTGTAATTTGTCTTGTAATCCCCAAATAGGACAGCATTGTTGGGATGTGACAGTGTAACTTGGCTTGTAATCCCCAAATAGGACAGCATTGTTGGGATGTGACAGTGTAACTTGGCTTGTAATCCCCAAATAGGACAGCATTGTTGGGATGTGACAGTGTAACTTGGCTTGTAGCATGGCTGGGTGGGTGTATAATGTTGGGGAGATTGAACGGGCGGGTGTAGAACTGTGGGGAGATTGAACGGGCGGGTGTAGAATGGTGGGGAGAATAGATGGGCGGGTGTATAATGGTGGGGAGATTGAACGGGCGGGTGTAGAACTGTGGGGAGATTGAACGGGCGGGTGTAGAATGGTGGGGAGAATAGATGGGCGGGTGTATAATGGTGGGGAGATTGAACGGGTGGGTGTAGAATGGTGGGGAGATTGAACAGGCGGGTGTAGAATGGTGGGGAGATTAGATGGGCGGGTGTAGAATGGTGGGGTGATTTGATGGGCAGGGGTTGTATGGGGGTTGTAGAATAGTATGGTGATAGTATGGGAGGTGTGGAGAAGTGAGGTGATAGTATGGTGGGGGTGTTGAATAGTTGGGTGATGGTATGGGGGTGTTGAATAGTGGGGTGATGGTATGGGGGGTATAGAATAGTGGGGTGATAGGAGGGTGGAGGTGTAGAATAGTGGGGTGATTGGATGGGGGGGATACTTGTGTGCCACTTGTGTGCCACGACCACAGATCTCTGCGATTATTAGAGATAACCCTATTGGCTGATCCCCCTCTCTGCGTTCCAACAGAATTTCCGTTCATAATTCCCAAATCCAGGCAAATCCAAAGGTATTTAATAATGTTTTGTGTCTGTACCTTGATTGAACTATCAAATTTCAAAGCTATCTGGCGTTAGTTCTACTGTTGGAGCAGCACACATAGTCGCTAGCAGGCTGGCTAGGGGATGTCAATGAGTAGCTCTGGTTTGGGTTGTCCTCTAACATTATTTCAACATTCTGCATTCCTAACAGCTGTAATTTAATTTGAGGTAGACTGCAGCTCGAGTTTTGTATTGGCCCTGTGTTTCCTTTAGTTTTTTTTGCCGTTTTCAAGCAGCACTATCATTATTGCCACGGTTTATAAAAGCAGTTGATCTTCAGCATATTATTAATAACAATGCATCTCAATGACAATCCCCGCTGGTTCCAAATATGCTGCACATTTCAAATCTGTCACTAAACTCAATTAACATCATTAAAAGCATTAAAGCTTATTATGTGTAATTAGATGTTGCCATTAAATTAAGCATGGCAACATTTGGCTCCACTCTGTGTGAGTGCAGTGTCTCACCACAGCCTCCCTTCACAGAGGGGTCCACTGAGAGGGAACTATTATCTGAGTCTGGCTGTCTGGTGTAATTAGAACACCAAGGCTGGAAATGCCACTGTCAACCCAACACACACCACACATCTCATTCTTTCTTACACACACCATACATCTCTCATTCTCTCTCACGCACACCATACATCTCTCATTCTCCCACCCTCAAACACACCATACATCTCTCATTCTCCCACCCTCACACACACCATACATCTCTTATTTTCCCTCACACACACCATACATCTCTCATTCTCCCACCCTCACACTCACCATACATCTCTCATTCTCCCACCCTCACACACACCATACATCTCTCGTTCTCCCACCCTCACACACACCATACATCTCTCGTTCTCCCACCCTCACACTCACCATACATCTCTCATTCTCCCACCCTCACACTCACCATACATCTCTCATTCTCCCACCCTCACACACACCATACATCTCTCATTCACCCACCCTCACACACACCATACATCACTTATTCTCCCTCACACACACACATGACTGCTGGCACTGCACACAATATTGTTTCCCTTATATGTATTTAACACCAATTGCTGTACTGCTGATAAAAGAATAGCCAATGTATCCCCGTTTCAAGCACACATGTTCACTTACATCCATAGTAAATCCCATTGATTCACTGTGAACAGTAGTCCATTGGCTGACAGAGCGGTGTAAAGTGGGGGATAATACTAACCAGCTGAGCATACCTTCAACCCAGGGGTTAAGCATGGAGAGATGTGAATAAACACCTAAGCCCAAAGCCATTCGTGGGCCTGAGCCTGGGTGCTAAACAGAATAGAAAAATATGATATGAGATTAGTGTGCATTAAGGGGGCGGCCTAAAGACTATTTTAGTGTAATCCCTGTGTTTTACGGCAGGGCTGGTCCACGTGGCACAGGAATAGACACAGTGGCAGGGCTGGAGACGGCAGGATTACACTGTAACTGAGAGGGGCTTAATAGGCACCGAACAAGGCAGCACACCAAGACAACTTTGGAGGAACAAGCACACACAATACACACAAACACACAATAGTGTGCCAATCCACCTAGAGAGCATTGTATGGTATGGGAACAGTGACGGAGCCAGCGCATGTATACACACTGTTCGCGGCTGTTTTACCCTGTGTTCTGCCTGGGTGTTATTCTTGGCCCTTTTGTTCATTTATGCACCTTCTTTCTGCAGGGCCAATGAGATTGAAGTGGTTATGTCAGACCTGGAGAGAGCCAATCAGGTGAGTCCCTGGCTGTTTTTCACCCCGCCTCCAAACCGTGAAAAACCAAAAGTGTGCCGTGAACATGTCTTCGTCTAGGGGTCGTAAAAACATGAAAGGTTCCCGCAAGAAAATGTTTCTTACTGAAACTAACCTCTAAAACATCCACAGATACAGAGGCGACCCTATATATACCCTATAGGAGGAGGTCCTGGAGATGGGGACTCATCTGCTGTTGCCTCCCTCTTTCTTCAGCCCCCTTCATGTATTTCTCCATGTGTTTCATCCCGAAACATCACAGCGGTGATGGGGCATTATTTACACGGAGACCACCCTTTGATATCTGCCGACAAGTCGTCCAACATAACGAGCGGCAGTGTAATTACTCTCCACGGGCTTTGGGTTTAGAGTCAAAAACAGTTTTAATGCGAGGTTCAGCGCAGCTGTCATTGTCGTGTGATCTTGTTTATGTTGAGACTGTTAGACTGAAGGCTGTGTGTGTGTGTGTGTGTGTGTCATCCCGTCAGGGTGGCATGCAGCAGTGTAGATTTGGGGGAACACATGGGGGCAATTTGACCTCCATGGAACAACGTTAATATCTGGGGGAACATTGAACCTGGCGCCACCCACATGCGACACAGAAATAGGCCCCCTGTCTGGTTGAAGACGTGTTGTGCCACTGAAACGTGATGTTTGGTGAATGACATATTTTCAACGCTACCAGCCGTTTGCTGAAGCAGAGGCACAATGGATTTTCGACTTGCAAATGATGCACACCGAGTTGTCCCATACCCTGGTTCGGCCCGGATACATGTACCGTTCCAGCCCTGCCACACTCCTGCCCCAGGCTGGTCCTGGAACAGCACAGCCTGGTCCTCTCTCATCAGGGTTACCTCGGGCCTGTCGGACCGTAGCCCCCCGTGTGGCAGCTCCTGTCATCCCCAGACAGCTGTCATCCCGCAACGCCCGGTCCGAACACTGTGTAGAACCACCCGGTGGCGTGTCGCCTGCCCGGGCCCTTGTCAGCCACCTCCTCCGTCCGTCGATCCTGAGTGACTCGCCGTCACTTTGTTCCTGTAATCTTCCGTCTTGGCGCAGGCTGACACACTCTGGTCAGATCTGCTAACACCGAGACAGTGGGTTTAGATGGGGGGGGGGGGCTGCTGTCAGCCTTTTACAGGAGACACCTAATGACTAGACAGGCTGCAGTGTCAACCCATCTCATTATTAATGATGGTACATACACTTCCAATCCTTGTCACATGTACCTGTGGATCTGTTGGGCCAATAGAGTCCCACACAGGTGCACATTGTTGGGCACTTTGGGGATTTTATTTGCTACGTGGTTTTCATCACACTTCGGTATGCGTCAGTCCTGGGGCCGTGGTGTTTCCTGTGCATCTGCTTATATTGTTTCATCTGTATATTGTTGTATATATTGTATGCTGTATGTTGTTGCATCTGCTTATATTGTTTCATCTGTATATTGTTGTATATATTGTATGCTGTATGTTGTTGCATCTGCTTATATT
>JACXGK010010276.1:0-18246 GCA_016801125.1 Novumbra hubbsi | reverse complement strand
CGACACTGTAGACATGACTTGAGAGTCCGATTGATGACAGCACGTCCCTTTACGATCCAAAATCGTTGGCGAATTTCAGCAAGAACCCGCTCTGGACCTGCATGACCCAAGCGTAGATGGTAGTGACCGATAATCAGCTGGGTGACGATTATGAGGTAGGATCACTGGGTGTTTAGCCTCAAAGGGAATTGGGGCATTTGTTAGTCGGCCTCCTACACAAAGGAGTTGGCTGGTTTCATCAATAAAGGGTTTAAGTTTAGGAAAATAACATTTTTTGTCTTGAGCAGCTCCAAACCTTGCATTTTGTACATAACTGAGGATGGCTAACTCTGCTAGTAGGAGCTCACCAACAGTAATGGAGTCGGAAAGATGCACACTGGTTTTCCTGCGTAACAACGCCTTGGCACGCAACAGGATAACCGAAGCCCTTTTTAGCCGATGCCAACTGGAGTATCGTACCAGTAGGCGGTCCACTGCATTTTCCGTCACTTGGTTTAGGTTGAAGCCAGCTGCATAAACCTCTTTGGTCCGCTTGAACTCTGCTTTCTCTGGTAAGTCCCTTATAGTAGGTTGAACAGGCCAGTGTTCCTCTTCAAGTTGAAGGAAGCGTGGACCCGACACCCATCGTTCACTTGACAAGATCTCTTCCACAGTCATTCCACGAGAGACATCATCTGCCGGATTAGAAGCAGTCAACATGCCTCCACTGGCACGGCTCTGAACGTTCATGTATTTTTGCGATACGGTTAGCGACGAAGGTCTGGAAACGACAGTGCTTATTGTTAATGTACTGAAGCACGATGGTACTGTCTGTCCAGAAGAAAGTCTCAGTAAATGGAAAGTCCAAGTGGGACTTGATATGCTGATCCGACTCAGTAGCAACAACTGCTGCTAGTAGCTCCAGTCGTGGTATGCTAACTGGTTTGATAGGTGCAAGTCTGGCCTTTGATATTACCAGCCTGCAAACATTGCCTATCCTGATGTATGAAACCGCACCGTAAGCCTGTTCTGAAGCATCAGAAAAGTGGTGGAGCTGGATCGTTAATAAGCAACTAGCAGCTGTTGGTTGAAGACATCTTGGAATCCTCAATGCGGACAGCAAAGGCAAGTCACCTAACCATCTGTGCCACTGTACGGCTATGTCCGCTGGTACCTCCTTATCCCAGTCAATGTTCATGCGGCACAACGCCTGAAAGATTACTTTTGCTTTGAGCACAAATGGGCTCGCAAACCCTAAAGGATCATAGACGGAACTGGTAATGCTCAATACACCTCTCTTTGTCGTAGGTTTGTCTGCTGCCTTAACATCAAATGTGAAGCAATCTCCATCCGCATCCCAAAGGATACCCAAGGTTCGTTCATACGGCAAAGTCTCTTGATCAAGGTTGACCTCATGCAATGACTTTGCCCAGTCTTCAGTTGGTATTGATTTCATCACTTCCTTGGAATTGCTCAACCACTTGGTTAATTTAAAGCCCCCAGAAATTAGCAGTTTGCAGAGTTCGGAAGCAAGTTTATTGGCGACCTCCTCTGTAGGTACAGACTTAAGGCAATCGTCAACATAGAAATTATGCTTCACCGTTTCCACAGCGTTATCAGAAAAGTTTCCACGGTTGTCTTCTGCCACCCGCTGCAAGGCAAAATTGGCAGCACTAGAACTCCAAACACCTCCAAAAAGGTGAGCAGTCATGCGGTAGTGTTTAGGTGACTTATCAGGGTCGTTATCTTCCCACCACAGGAAGCGAAGTACGTCCCTTTCCTGAGGTGGCACCCGTACCTGATAAAACATGCTCTCGATATCAGCATTTAGAGCAATGGGTTCTTGTCTGAACTTGAAAAGAACTGATAGTAGTTTGTTGGTAAGGTCTGGACCTTGATGAATACGGTCATTTAGTGAAATACCTTGGTACCGTGCTGCACAGTCAAAGACAATTCAGATCTTTCCCGGCTTACGGGGATGTAGCACCGGGTGATGTGGCAGGTACCATACACATCCATCATCCCTGTTGATGCCAACAGCCTCCTCTGCGTAACCTTTGAGCAGAGAATCACAGATACCCTCAGTGTACCTTTGTTGCAGAGTTGGATCCTTCTTTAGCCGCCTTGCCAGAAGGTCCAGCCGATGTTTAGCCATTGCGTAGTTACTTGGCAGTTGAAGTAGACGGTCCTTGAGAGGGATAGGTAACGTGTAACGACCATCCTCTTTGACTGCTTGTTTGTTCCATAGGTCGACAACTTGCTTATCGACTATTGACAGTGAGTCGCTGTTCACATGTACCGGATCCTCAAGATTCCAAAATCTCTCAACAGCCTGTTGTAAAGAGTTGTCAGTTTGTATGAAGTTAGCAGAGATAGTTGTAGAAACATCAGCTACCGGTCCATGAAGCGTCCACCCCAGGCCGGTTAGAATTGCGTAAGGTTCACCTGACTCGCCACAGCGTGTCTCACGAGGGGCAAGTATGTCAGGTTGGTCTAGTCCAATCAACAGGTGAACCTCTTCAACTAAATCAACATCAGGTAAACAGATTTCATCTGCTATCTCTCATAAGTGTGGCCACTGGAACACCTCATGCGGTGTGACTAGGTTGTCTAGACTTATATTCAGATGGTCCCGACAGAGCACTTCCTTCATCAGGTAAGAATTGTTCTGTTGAGCATCTTCAATCCGTAGATCCACCGCTAAGGTGACTACATCAAGATTTTTTGTCTCCATGGTACTCAATTTAATGTTCGTCTTGCATGACTCCAACTTAAGAGCATGAACTAGCTTCTTGGAAGCAAACGTACCATTGGAGCCACTGTCCAGCAAAGCAACCACATTCATGGAGAATCGGTTGTGTTTGTCTGAAACCACTACCGGCAGGATGGGAAGCGCAATCTTCCTTCGACTGGTGGCTTCAATCTACCTTCTGGTGACATGTGCTTGAATAGCTTGTGGCGGGTCAGAAGCTGTCTCTCCAGCCCCAGAAGCTTGGTTAGTAGGTCAGCCATTGTTAGTATTATTAGAAACTACAATGGCAGAGTGCAGCCAACTGTTATGTTTTTTCCCACATCCAAACACCTTACATACCCAATTGCGAGTACAGTCAGTGCTGTGATGACCTTTCATAAAACAGTTCAGGCAGAGTCTATTTTGTTGCACAAAGGTCAAACGCTCTTGTACGGACAAAGCCCTAAACAGTTGACACTGGTTCAGAAAGTGCCCATCGGTGCACTTTGGACATCGAAATCTCACCGTTGTCTTTGGTGTATGCGATGTAATCGACTCGTTACAAGTTGACACTGTTGCAAATGTCTGCCTTTTTTTGCTGAAGCTAGACTTAGTACTTGACCTAGAATTTGCTAGGGTATGTCTACTGGCAGGGCTAAGAAGACTTCCAAAAATAGGATCTGCCCTCTTAGCAGCTTCAGATTCGACAAGACTAACAATGTCATCCAACTTCGGCAAACGTCCAAACTTGACGAGCTCATAGTTTACCGTGAGCCATCTTTTCTTTAGGTCTTCAGGTAGCTTCTCCACAATCTGTAGCAAAGTGCGTCCTCCACTTAGCTCTTCCTCGCAGTTCATGGACTTTAAAGTGTCTCGGCAGCTACACAAAACGTCTGCGAAGCTTTGCAACTGCTTGTTATCTTTGATGTCCTTGTAATTGAGCACCTTGTCAACCCATGCTTGTGATATAGCATATGGATTGCCAAAACGTCTCTTCAGAATAGCCATGGCTTCCACATAGCCCAGGCTATAGTTGGGGTTGTACAAGCAAGGCAAGATAGCCTCTCTAGCTTGGCCAACAGTGTACTGGTATAGGCGAGTACGTTTCTCTTGATCTGGCACTGTCTCTTTATCAATCACGGAGGAGAACAGTCTCATGAACTGCCAATACTTCAAAGGTTCTCCATCGAACTTGATGATGTCAACAGGTGGCAGGTGCATGGAATCGACGTGTGACTGATATTGTTGCTTTGACAGCTCCAGTAGTTGGCGAATGGAGACGTTCTCGTTCACTGCTGGAGATGGAGGAACATTAAGGGATGGAATGTCTTTGTTCATTGCTGTTAGCTCAGCCAGCAAATCTTGAACATCACGCAGGACCGAAGCTAAATAGCCCTTAGAAGCATTGACTATTTATACACAGACACTAAATGAAATGTAGTTAACCTTTAATTAATGTGTCTGTAACAAGGCCAAACATTTAAGGGTATGTAAACTTTTGATCAGGACCATTTGGGTGATTTCTGTTATCATTATGATTTAAAAGGAGCCAAACAACGATGTGATAATACATGGATTTGTATGATCACTATTCTTCACTAAAAGACAAAAACACTAAAATATTTTTTTGGGAATTATTAGTCATATTTTCTAAATCAATGGCAGAATTTCACAATTTCACCCTAAAGCCTTCTTCACAACAATTGAAGCTCTCACCTTGAAGTTCTTGATGATCCGATGAATAGTAGATTTAGGTGCAATCTTACTAGCAGCAATATCCTTGCCTGTGAAGCCCTTTTTGTGCAAAGCAATGATGATGGCACGTGTTTCCTCCCAGGTAACCATGATTAATAGAGGAAGAAGAATGATTGCAAGCCCCACCTTCATTTTTAACTCAATCAGCAATACAGAGTTATCTCTAGCCTTGTCCTTGTGAACACTCTCACCTGTGTTACCGAGAGGATCACTGACATGATGTCAGCTGGTCCTTTTGTGGCAGGGCTGAAATGCAGTGGAAATGTTTTTTTGGGTTCATTTTCAAGAGGGTCTCTGCAATTCATCTGATCACTCTTCATGCCATGCTGGTGTATGTGCAAATTGCCATCATAAAAACTGAGGCAGCAGACTTTGTGAAAAATAATATTTGTGTCATTCTCAAAACATTTGGCCACGGCTGTAAAACTCCAACACTGCTCTATTCACACAATTCAATGCTTTCTCAATAACCACATATCATATTTGGTCTTCCCCTGGGGCCGTCTTCCTACACCCCTCCAGGGCTTTCTCAAATTCCTACATCTTAAACTCTGCATCCATCTCTTCAATCCAATATGGTGGATTCACATTGACAGAAATGGTTCACGTGAGAAAATGGACATATGACATGACTCTCGGACACAAGGCATGGGCGGGGTGAGCTTGCAAATTTGGCCACTATGGAGGCGTATTAAAGGGCCACCATTTTGCATTCCATAGTATTTTGCATTGCATAGCACCAGAAGGCCCTTGGGCCTGTATGCAAAGAAGAGCCTTGTTGGGTCAGTATATCTCACTGGAATTTACAAAAAGTCCAACAAACTTTGAAAAATGAACACCCTGAAACTCAATAGGACTTCAGCGCCTTTGCTTGCAAAAACCCTAATAATAATGAACGCCAAGAAATACAATAGGGCCTCAGCAAACAGTTAACTGCTGAAACCCCAATAACCAATGTTAACAATAACAATAGATGGTTCAGCAGTTGGTGAAATACTGTTTATTAGGGTTTCAGCAATAATGAATCAGAAAAACACAATAGGGTTTCACCTGTGAACTGCTGAAACCCTAAGGAACCAAAACAAAAACAGAACTAGAGACAGACATGAGTTTTTAAAATGTCCTTTTCTTTCTGACTGCCATACTCGTTCTCCATCCCCCTACCCGACACCATGCACCAGTTGCAAGCGATCAGGAAGGAAAATCGTGTATAATGTCATTACTTACTCCCACAGTGGAGAAAGTGAAGCTGTGGCCCCAGAAAATTGCAGGTGCTGTTGCCCTAATCTATTTTTCCTTTGTGCTTATAGTAGGGCTTACTACTTTAGACTATTCCAAATGGAGTAGCATTGGTGTGAGTCAGACAGTCAATCAGACAAATTGTCAGGTACATTTTGAGCTTGTTGCTTTATTTGGAATGTATTTGGATTGCAGATAGTCGCTAGAACATGACCAGTAACCAAAAGATGCTTGACTGATGCTTCCTGCTAAATGAATAAACTGTGTACAAAAAATATTGTTTGTATGGACTGTTAGACTGTAAGCTAAAGCCAATGTTTCGTCCAAAAATATTGTATGTATTTCTTTGACATACAAAATGTCATTCAGTTCCATATGCGGAGTTAGAATATACCTTATAAGAAAGCATGCTCATTGTAGGGTTTATTACATTTTGTTAAAATCTGGTTATATATATATTTTCTCAACTTGACCTAACCCAAACTTAACTCAACCCCCTTACAACCAGAAAATGTGCCACATTTCAAATGTATTTTTCACCGCCGGTACATGACAAGCTTCTGTTTGCTTGTACCATAAAAAATATTATTTCCAGATTATTATAAAAAAATCTGAATAAAATATATTGTTTGCATGGACAGGACAGAATGTGGCTTTCCTGTAAACTCTGAACTAGTCCATCATAACTCTTGCTGATATCTTGCCGTCTGTTGTTAAATGATCCAATTTGACCACACACCATGCCAGCCTATTTGTTACTTAGCACTTTTCTCTGAATGAGCTGGGTATTCCAGCCCAAATGGGGAGTCAGCAGGACAGTGTCATGCGCACATGAACACACACTCACAGCTGACTGATTCTGTAAGAAGGAGCCAAGGAAAAACACACACACACATGTTTTTGCTCTCAGACCCTAAAACAACAGCCTGAGAAAGCCTTCGTTCTCTATCTCCCGTGGAAGAGACTTAAACAAAAGAGCAGTGTTTCTCTGGGCTTCTCATCCTATCAGGTTTCCCTCTGGGTTTGCTCACACAGCTGCAAGCCACGGCTACCCTCTCTTTCTCCAATGCTGACTCACAGAAGTGAAACACTTGTGGATGGCCTGTAAACCTGGATGGGAAAACGATAATGGGACAACGATGATGCTTTTGCTCCGAATGCCACTTGGCTTCAAACAGAAATAACAAGAGTTCTACCTCCTAAATACGTTGATTTCTATAAATGATTTGAGATTAAATGGCGTTACATGGAAGTCAGAGAAAACTTTTGTGTGTTTTTATATGCGATAGTTGGTTCAGCTGCGATACGGACCATATTGGATAAAACAATAGTCTGCCACCAGGAAACTAAAACTAAAGATGCTGTTTTGATTGTGTGAAAATTGACATTTCATGTAAGAGCACCACCAAAACAGCAGTGCCAAAACCAGAACGCAGAGCTCTGTCCCCCACTCCCTCCCGAACCTGCCCACCAGCCTCATACGGCTTGTAAGGCATTGTGTCACTTTTTCCAGCGTGGCAACTCTATATGTGTATCTCCCACACTTTGGGAGTATTGTGAGGGTTCATAGATGAACGGTTCAGGATAGCTCCTTTACTTGCCTTCTGGCCCAAGTCATTGAGTGGCTGTTACCCCATGACCCTGTGACCTCGTCTCCTTAGTTTCCTCAGCCCACCTTCCGTAGCAACTACAGGTTGGGATGCATGACATACGTGAGAAGGTCTTTTCCAATGATGAGAGAGCGGGGGCGGGAAAGCGGACCGGAATGGGAAAGGGTGGGGTGTGATCCAGAGGACAGATAGTTTTTTCCGACATTATTCAAGTATTAGCTCTGTCGTTATTAATGCAGGTGTGTTTGCACAATGACCAAATGATTATTTTGCTCTGCTGAATAGCATTTGTCAGAAACCCGCTGGGAGATAGGGCACAGTGTTGCTGGTAGCAACAGAAGACCCACTGGATACATAAACACACGCACAACACTGTTTCCATTCGGTATCAAACTCCTGGACTGTCCACAACAACCCTCCCGCCCCCACTTGGTAACTGCAAGGCACTGAGTAGCGACGCATAGCCTCCCCCCACATGCTTTATTGACACACAATGAGGATCAGGAAATGGCCGCTTACATGATTTAATTAGCACAAGCGAAGTGCTGAGAGGTCAAACTCCATTCAGAGCAGAAACTCTATCCACTCATCGATTGTATTAAAAGCCCAGGGCTGTGTGTGTGTGTGTGTGTGTGTGTAAGTGCAGGGTCTGCAGCACCTGTTTCTAGAAGACTACAGCCATTACGTCCTGCTCTGCCATAGTCCCTTGCCCTCTATTCTACTCCACGGTTTCTCTGTGCCACGGTCGCCCAAAATGCAGTTGGTGGCGGATTATAAACCTACTCAAAGATAGCTGTGCTCACCAGCAGGTAAATTACGTTCATAAAGATTATGCACATTATAGATTATGCACATGTTTGTTCATGGGAATCAAGTTTTCTGTTAAGCTCAGCTACTTGTTCACTAATGCAATAATACACAACAAAGAAGTTCTACAAATATCTATTAACTGATATAAAGAACATTCCTTAGTGGAGTTCACGTGAATATTAGGTAACACAGGTGACCAGAAAAGTCAGCACTGATGAGAGCAAACTTACCATTACACAAAGTTGTTATTGTTGTAGAAACATTCACGTTACCATTATAGTTACCATTTGTAAGGGACCTATTAACCTTTTTAGATATGGCTAGTTGAAACGCCAAGCAAATGTAGAGAATACTGTCAAAATGGTCAAAGGAAACAGCTGTTTCTGCTGGTAAATATGTAAAATTATATAATTAGCCTGCTTTCTATGCAAGATAAACGCAAATGTGGAATTTACCAGTGAGTTGAGTTGCATTGACTTATGGGCGCGTCACATGCAAAGGCACAAAGCAAACAAACTTGGGCATGATCAACTTTGCTTTTTGAGATGTATCTACTGTATAGAAGTGTATTTGTGTTTAGAATTAGCGTTATTCTCTGATTGCCATTTCATGAGGGGAGGCATTATTAACATTTGCAATGAATTCTGTAACTTGTGGTATTTTTTGGACCGGCCAATCTAGGTTGTGTTGACACAAATGTAGCATTGCTAACATTAATAATTGGTATAGAAGTATTTTATATTTTATCTGAATTCTCACACATACTCACACCTGATAAATGTATTGCACTAAGGTTAATGAATAATGAATACAGTGCATCCGGAATGTATTCACAGCACTTCAGTTTTTCCACATTTTGTTATGTTCCAGCCATATTCCAAAATTGATTAAAAGTATTTTTTGTGTGTAATTCTACACACAATACCCCATATTGATAATTTGAAATGTTTTTTTTTGCAAATCTGTATACATAATGCCAAAATTGAGCTCAGGTGCATCCTGTTTCCACTGATCATCCTTAAGATGTTTTTACAACTTGATTTGAGTCCACCTGTGGTAAATTCAGCATATTGTACATGGTTTGGGTAGGCACATACCAGTCTACATTAGGTCCCACAGTTAACAGTGCATATCAGAGCACAAACCAATCCATGAAGTACAAAGAATTGTCTGTAGACCTCCAAGACAGGATTGTATTGAGGCACAGATCTGAAGAAGGCTACAGAATAATTCCTGTAGAATTGAAGGTCCGAATGAGCACAATGTCCTCCATCATCTGTAAATGGAAGAAGTTTGGAACCACCAGGACTCTTCTTAGAGTTGGCCGCCCAGCCAAGGTCCTTTGTCCGGGAGGTGACCAAGAAATTGCACCTGAAGCACTCTCAGACCATGAGAAACAAAATTACTAGTGCTGTGCTGGCCAGCCCGTTACACAAATTCTGAAAGTGTATTGTTTAAAAAAAATATATGCCAATTTTGAATTACAAAAACCACACGAGAAAGTTAAAAAATATTACCGAACAATGCATATTAACAGGCTTAGCACACATACACACAAGCTCAGCACACACACATTAACTCAGCAAAAGTATTACATTCTAACAAAGCAAGAGCAAATGCAGCAATAAACTAAAATAACATCTCTAAACAAAAAATGATAGTCCCCCGGTATTTAATTTAATCTCCTAAATACAAACCAAACAATATGTCCCATTAGAAAGTGGCATAAAAAAGTGGCAAAAAGGTAACAAATTAACTTCAGCGTTACCTTTGACAAAGTAAGTCATGGTCAAAGTCATTGTCACTTCATAAACAGTACTGTAAGTAGCTAGCATTACTGGCAAACTTCAGAACTGGCAGCCATTTGCATGGTCTCATTTGCAAGGCCTCTTCACAACTCTCTCCTTAAAGTTCTTGATTTTGGTTAAATCTTACTAGCAGCAATATCTTTGCCTCTGAAGCCCTTTTTGTGCAAAGCAATGACTGCATGTGTTTCCTTGCAGGTAACTGTAACGAGTGTGGTAAGGAAAGAGAAGCAATAGCGAGGACAACGGGTAAGAGCGAAAGGTTTGTATTATATCTCATTAACATATCTCATTAACCAAAACGTGAAAAAGGTGTATGTGTGCCCAGTTAGTGTCACACTTCCCAGGTTTAATAGGATGGAGACTCCGAGCGCTGAATGCCCGGCACTGAATCCTGGCTTGGCGTCACAAAGCCCCCCTTTCCAGGCTCCTGCAGCGCCCCACCGACAACCCCGAGGATGACCTCGAGGACCAGGAGAAGGCCGATCCTGCCGTTGGCGGTGCAAGTCGGTGACCAGGGTCCAGGATGTCCCCCGCCGTCTCCCACGACTACACTTCCGGACCGTACCCTTTCCAATCCACCAGATCTTGTAATTGTCCCCTCAGACGCCTGGAATCGACCAGGGTCCGGGCCCAATATGCCACCCCCCCATCTACGTCCAAGGGAGGAGCGTCCCGGGAGTCGGCAAAAGGACCAAGACGCGCCGGACTAAGAAGAGACATGAAAGGCATTAGAAATCCGGTAGTTAGGAAGTAATTGCAGGGCGTAAGTCACGTCATTGATGCAACGCAGGCCCCACGGTCAGAGATGGGGTTGGCAGGATGGGACACGCCCACCCAGGAGGCACACTCAACAAATTCTATCCAGTGACTGAGGGGTGGGAGGGGCTGTATAAAACTGTGTCCAATTTCAAAGAGAGTCAGATCTTCTTGGCTGTATTGTGGGGAACGATCTCCAGATATATCTGTAATAAAGGCGTTTACTTTGGAGACGTGATCGTGTGGACATTCTCTGATTCGGACTCGGGGGAAGTAGTTTGAATTCTACAAGAGGCAGGAGAGACAGACGGGTGAATAAAACCATGTAGCATCATCTCGTGGATGTATTGTTCCATTGCTTGTTTTTCCGCATAGGACAATGGATATACCTGCCCTCGGGGAATGGGAGCCCCTTCCAGCAGATCAATAGCGCAACATCCCATTCATTGGAGGGGGAGTTGGGTCACCTTGGTTTCTGAAAAGGCCTTCACCAAATCCCGGTAGGGTTCGGGAAGACTGGGGACCGTAACCTGTCTGTGACTCTCTACGGATGTAGCATGAACCTGCAGCACTCGACATCGTGTTGCACACTCGGGAACCCATTCTATGATTCGTCTCTGCCGCCAGCAAATGAGGGGCTTATGTAACCAGGGAATTCCTAGAATTGGAAGGAGAGGTGTTCTTGATGTTCCTGTCCAATTCGAACTACAATTGGAATGGTTTCATGCGTCACAAACCCTGTACCCAATGGATTCCCATTCAAGCCCTCAATACGCAGGGGTTTGGCTAAGGCCTGAACTGGGAGCTTATGCCGGGTGACAGCCGGCCCGCTGACCCTGAATCAATCAACGTCTGAATGTCGGACTGACCCTTTCAGCCCACTATTCAGATATACACCATCACGGCCCTGCCTTCCATACACTCATGACTCTTGCGCAGACCCACCTGAATATGGCTTTGAGGAGATCCCTCGGGGTGTACTGGGCTCCTTGGTTTGATATGTTGTGGACACTGCCTTCTCCAATGTCCCTATGCGCTGCAGACGTTTGGCCCGTTCCAACTGCAGGTGATCCACTTCCATGGCTTCCGCTTGAGTGGTGTAGGGAAAGTTACGCAGGGTTCTGGATTGTCTGTCCTGTCTATGTCCACGGATCAGGTTGTCCATGCGGATTGCCACTCGGATTAAGTGCAAAAGGTTTGTATTCATACCTTTTGAAATTCACCGCAGGCACTGGTTCATCAAACAAAACCAAAATCACGGAACAAAAGCAAACATCATAAACAAGGCAGCATTACAAGGGTATCTCTAGACAATCTCTCCTCCCTTTGATTCACATATAAAAATAACCAACAACCCACCCTACTACTCCTGTGCTTTAATATCACCCCTCATTAACCCAAACGTGAAACAGGTGTGTGTGCCCAGTTCGTGTCCCCCCTGGAAGTTGCACTTCCCAGGTTTAATAGGACGGAGACTCCGAGTGCTGGTTGCCCGGCACTGAATCCTGGCTTGTGTAGAGTTCGAACTACTTCCCCCGAGTCCGAATCAGAGAATGTCCACACGATCGAAGTCTTTCCAAAATAAACACCTTTATTACAGATAATTATCCGGAGATCAGTCTCCACCGTACAGCAGAAACAGATCTGACTCTCTTTCACCTGGACACAGTTTTATATAGCCCCTCCCCCACCCAGTCATTGCATATCATTTGTTGAGTGTGCTTCCTGGGTGGGCGTGTCCTTTCTTGCAGAACCCCTCACTGTCCGTGGGGCCATCTGGTGACATCGTAGGCAGACGAGGAAGACAGTTGAAGGGGGGGGGGGCTGGCGCCAAGAGATCTGACCGGAGATATCTGCTAAATTGTAATTACTCTTCCTCTCCTGTGTTCCCTGTCCGTATCAGGGTGTTAAGCCAACAGCCAATAAACCGGTCCCCCTATTCACAGTGTCCTTGCCTTGATCTCTTGACTTATGGTCCTACTCCTGGAATGTACTAATTAACATTTTATCAGCCCAGCCTTGCTATCTCTGAGTTTACCCCCACAGGCAAGGTGTGCTCTCTAATCTTTACTAAAATATTCCACACTTGGCGTCACAGTAACCATGGTTTACAGAGGAAGAACAATGATTTCAAGCCCCAGACTCCCTTTAAAGCTTCCAGTCTGTTTTTCTAACTCAATCCGCATGACAGAGTGATCTGTGTTAACAAGGCCTTTTGTGGCAAGGCTGAAATGCAGTGGAAATTACAACAGAAAATCACTCTTCATGATATTCTGGTGTATATGCAAATTCCCATCATAAAAACAGAGGCAGCAGTCTTGAAGTACATAGACGTGTTCTTCTGGGATCCATCTTAGGACCTGTTTTTTCCTATATACATAAATGCTATTGGTCAATCTGTAAATAGTTGAGCTTTTCACCTCTATGCAAGATGACCCTATTCTCTATGCTTGCGCTCCAACAATAAATGCCTGTCCAGTTTACAGTCTAATTTGAAAGCTATGCAGGAAGCATTGATTTAAAGCTTGTTTTTAATACAAGCAAAACCAAATACGTGTTGTCTTTTTGATTTCCCGTCAAAAAATCTCACCGTCTGTATGTTAAAAGTATGTGGGTTGTATTTTATCATTGTTTTTATTCTTCTTCATTTGTTTCCAGTGCACACTTGTAAATGAGACCTAGGTCTCAATGTGTCTCCCTAGTTAAATAAAAGTAAAATACATTTAAAAGTCTTACCCTGCTACTCCAGTTTTTGCTCTTGAGTTCTTTTTTTGCAGTTGCAAGTTTTCTGTGCGCAGTAATTCATGTTACTTAAGCCTGCTATTACATGGATGGGTAGGGATGGGTAATTGTAGAATGTGTCTACTTTGTCATAGACAGCATAGTTTAAGGTAATATTTTGTGTTAGTTTTGTAAGTTCTTCACGCTTTTCCAAAACAAACTGCACTTGTACACTCTTTGAATGCATTTTGCAATATAACAGGAATTCCTCCTGTCACTTTTCATACATTAAAAAAATAAGGCATGAACAATCAGTGTGGTAGAGTTCATTAACCTCCCCAAAAAATGGGAAGGTATTTTGATGAAATCATGAAATGCAGTGTTTTTGTGTTCAAGATTTGGAAGGCTTCCACAAACAAGGTATATCGCTTTAGCTTATCAGTTAGAGGGTGCGCCAGCCCCTGATGGTCATACAGCGCACTGTATGCCTGCAGTTGCTGCGTCCCCTGCCTTTTTCGGAGTAGTCGGATATTAGTGAGGCAGTGTTGTGGTCGATGCCATCACCGTTTATCCGTTTCACTTGTTGGATGTGCCTTTGTCCCCTTTGGCGCACTCTGTCTTTGGCACTTTACCTGTGGAACAGTAATGCGCTGTTAAGCTTTATAATTGTATTGGGAAATGTTCATGGTACAGGTATGCTTGGTTCAGCGGGATTGTTCCCGCCTTTTGAACAGGGGACACATATTTGTTCCCATTGTGGGGCATTTTTAATGTCACCATGGTCTCGCTGCTCTCATTAATTTCTATGTATGGCAGCTAGCACTTCTCTCCGTTTGCCTGTTTTTGACAGGCTTGGGGATGTGTAGGTGCGCTTGGCATGGATGCCACTCTCCTTATCCTAGAGAGAGTGGTTGTCCTATGAATGTAACTGCGGGGTCCCTTCATTGGGACCGGCAGGTTGTACATTTTTGGCATGCGTGCGCCGCCATCAACCACTAGGAGCTAACGCCCTCTAGGGGGCGAAGCTTCACGACATATAACGATAGTTACCAGAAATGTGACTCTGGTTATATGAGTGGAGCAGAGCCTCCTAGACTTGATGCCCTGCTGGCCTCGTATTCTGGCATTCTCGCTGAATAATTTTATCGGGAGGATGAGCTATGTTCATGCTCAGTTACACAGGGGCAGGTATGCCCCGATTGGCAGATCCAAAATGCATTTGATTTCTCAGTGTGTCTACGAAGGATTGAAAAGACGTACGTTCAGATCTATGTAGGCATATTTCTTTATAGTTTTAGGAGAATTTAACAATTTTATGATGAGTTTGGGGTGCAACATCTACTACTTGGAATCCTTCCGAAAAAGGACAAACATGGAAGAGAACGGAGTGTGAGTGAAAAACAGAACGGCATATTTGGAGAATTTGTTGTCGTAAGGCAATCAAAATTATTTTATTTTATTACGCTTTTTCAAGCGCCTTGTGATTACTTTGTACAATGAAAAGCACTATATTAGTTGAATCAATTATTATTATAATAGCCACACTAACTCCTACAGTTTTTGCACTACAAAGACATGACAGGTATCAAAATTTGCATCTCGTTTCCGAACGTGTTGCTATTGTTTTGTGGAATGTCTCGGTGCATGGTTTAGGAAATATTCAAGTTTTTGTGGCCAAAGATATAGCCACACTGGCCGATCGGTAGCTAGCCACACTGAATGCAGGTTGCATAGCAACATATGTTAGTCAAACTTTCAAGAATGAAGCCATGCAAATGGCTGCCGGTTCTGAAGTTTGCAAGTAATGCTAGCTAGCTACAGTACTGTTTATGCAGTGACAATGAAATGGCAATGACTTCAGCCTTACGTTTGATGAGGTAAGTCCCATGGTCAAAGTTATTTTGTAGCCTTTTTGCCAGCCATTCAGTCTTTTTTATGCTGGAGATAGTTAGCCAGTTAGCTTGCTATTGGAACATATGCTTGCTGGAAGATTATCTGTGTTCATTTAATGCCAGTATACAGCTGGTGTGACTGTAACCACACTTTACAACTTCCACATTAATTGTAGCTTTTCTAGTTATTACTATAATCTGAACAAGCCAGAAGTGCTATCACCTTCTCTAGGCCTGAGCTCGTAAAAGATGAACTCTTTTAAAATGGAACCATGCTGTTGTAAATCATGCAGAAGAGTAACCAACACAGCGCCGGTGATGAAGGAGGCATGCGACACAGTCATCTCTCAGGTGGAGCAAAGGTTTTCACAAAGTGACCGCCTGATCATGGAAAAGCGGTTGATAGTTCGATCTTCCCACAATTTGTCCGGTCATTCGCTACATCTGAGCTTGACTGTGCGGTGAAACTATGGCCTCTAGGAAACAAGGTCAAGTTAAAGTCTGAGCTGGACCACTCTGTACCGCCACACTGAGCTTCATACTGGTACTCTGTTAACACTAAAAGCGCCGGAGCGGGCATATTTTACCCAGTGAAGAGGAAAAAATATATATTTTCGCTCTCTGCCAAATTCCAGGACCCTGCTGTTTTTTTACATTTCCTAGATATATATGATTTATCACCCAGTATTTTTAAATAAAAAAAATCACACCGGGAAAAGTTGATTTAAAGCTATTTCACTCCTGTTCAATGTTAAATTGCGCGTTCTGCAATTTTTTTTTTAACACTCTAACTACTACGCCCCGGAACAGTTAGTAATTTGGCCATTTCGGAATGTTTGGTTTGTATTCCTAATTGAAAATATACATGGAATTGGATTAGAATTATCTCCTGACGAAATAAAACATATAGCTTCCTGTAGCACCACCTATGTGCGATTGCGTCATATTCTTGTTGAGGGGGTACTGGTGGCATTAAATCACCTGTGTGCCAATAGTGACTAAGGGTTTTTTGAGATATAAGGGAGGGAGCTGAGCAAAATAATGCAGAAAAGTTCAAATTGACAGATGCCGAACTAAAAGCATTTGTGGGTCTTATTTATTTGAGAGGTGTTACTGGCGGTAAAAGCATGAAACTCAATGATTATTGGTTGGCCAAAATAAAAAATAAAAAATCTGAGACATCATGCTCTATCTGCGCTTTGACTGCCCGCCTTGTGACTGATCAATTTGCAATGATATCGGAGGTATTTGATAAGTTCGTGACAAACAGTGCAGTGAGAACATAACTGTAGTTGATAAACAACTTTTCCCTACCAAGGCGCAGTGTCGCATTACACAATGCACGCTTGAGTTTCTGTCTATATGCAGGAATCAGGTGGACCATGACATGGTCAGAGTGACCCAGTGCAGCACGGGGGACAGCATGATAGGTATTATTGACTGTTGTGTAACAGTGATCCAGAATGTTCTCCTCCCTGGTCAGGCATCTAATTAATTGTCTGTACATGGGGAGTTTGTGGCTGAGGTTCCCCTTGTTAAAGTCCCTGAGGACAATAACAAAGGAGCTGGGATTTGCCTGCTCCACACACAGTATCTGGTCAGCATGCGCTATGCCTCCTGCACGTTGGCCTGCGTTGGAATGTAAACATCGACCAGAATGAATGAAGCAAACTCACGGGGAGAGTAGAAAGTACGATTGATATACAATGAATCCAGATCAGGAGAACAGCGCTTTGAATCACTGTCACATCAGAACACCAGCCAATGTTAGTATAAAAACAGTTCCGGGGGAGCCTGCCAGCTGTAGCACAGAGTCCGGAATGAGTTCATATAACCACGTTTCAGTAAAGCACAGGACTGAAGCCGAGTAAAAGTCTTTGTCCTTTCCTGCCAGTAGCTGAAGTTCATCCTGTTTGTTGTACAGTGATCGCACATTGGAGAGAATTAATTTTAGCCATCGTCGCCACTGTTATAAATATTAGAAATACACAAACGACACGTCATTCTTTGCAGCAGATTTTCCCCTCTAACTTTAACCAGTCCGGAAATATGAATTGAAATGTAACGGGTGTGCTTTTAACCAAGCTTTAAGGGTGTATGTATTACCATGCAGATATGGGCCTTTTGGGGCCATTTTATTTTGCAGGAATTTTCCAAAATGACATAAAAAAAAATTGTAACAAGTGAACTGCTGAAACACTTATTAAAGATGCAAGCAGCATTAAATGTGTTTTAGAATTCAACTACTATCATCTTTGTTGTACCACTTGTGCACAGAGATCTGGAGGCATCATTTATTCATAGATTCTCCAAATTAAGCATGCATAATGTTTCTTGTCTAATGGTGGTGTAGGAACTAAAGTTTCCCCCCGGGTTGCAAATCAGAGAATGTCCACGCCATTTCAAGTCTTCCCAAATCATACACCTTTATTACGAATGCGCACCCGGAGATCTGTCTCGCCGGACATGTAGATCTAAAGTCCGTTCACATCGGACCCCTTTTTATGTAGCCACACACACACAGTCCATGCATGGAATTTGCTAGGCGCACACACACACAATTGCATAGAAAAGGCTGCGAGTGTTTTCTGAGTGTTCGTCTCGTGGGCAGCCCCCAGCCCTGGGGTGAACCATCTGGTGACCTCTTCCAAGGGAGATGAGAATGGTGTTGTTGTGTCCGGCGCCAGGAAGTCTGCCGGACCCTTCTGGCCAGTCCCCCTCCTCTCCTTTTCCTGGGTCACTTGACCAGTCCCATGTGTGGTGGTCAGCCTAAAAGTTAATCTATAGGTTTTTAGATAAACAGTGTCCTTTGTCTTATCCTCCTAACTTCCTGACCCCCCTCCCTCTTATGGAATGTCCCAAGTAACCTATTAACCCTCCAACTCCCCAAAGAAATGATTCCAGCCCCACACCTCTATCTTTAACAGTGAATTCCACAAATCCCC
>JACXGK010010275.1:0-12066 GCA_016801125.1 Novumbra hubbsi | reverse complement strand
AACATTTGTGATGTCTCGTGTCAGTGTCCTGACTGTCAACATTTATGATGCCTCGTGTCAGTGTCCTCATTGTCAAAGGCTTGTTTAATAAATATTGACATTATGTACAAGCATTACCCACCAATGAAAGCATTACCCACTTAAAACAGCAGAGTTAAGTTAGTAGATTTAAATGAGCAGATTCATTTTAGTGGCAGTATGTTCTTACTAGATCAACCACGGCCATGCAGAGAGAAATGCTTTAGCAGCCGTTTGTTGAAGTAGTTGAATGTAGTTGTCATCCACCATTTTACCTTGTCTTGACAGACTAACTACACCAGATGCAACAAGTAAACACTCATGTTTCTCTATCTGTGCTTGACAATACCTAATATTTCAGAACATTTCTTTACAAATGCCTGTTTCTTTGCCAAAGACGATAAAAGATTGGATGACTAATTTTAAACCCATTATCACTGCAAAGGGGTCCTGGAGATAAAGTTGTTACCAAACAGATCAACACGCAAAACAAGGAGTCAGATCATTGCCATACTTGCCTCTACAAGTTTCTATGGAAACAGAGTGAACAAAAGTAGGGTTAGACAGGCGGATACATTGCAACAACACACGGCTTGTAACCCAACTTCAGATCCCCATGGTTACAATGCGTGGGACACTTCTATTGGGAAACATCTATGTACACAGAGGCATCGTAACACCCGTTTCAACAATAAATAAAACAAAATGTTCATAACGGACCGTATCATAGAAACACTGTGTACCCATTCATGTTCATGGTGACAGTCAACAGTATTTTCAGGCAGGACAGAACAGAAATACGCAAGCAGACTGAAGCCTTACAGAGAAAGCCGATGCCTGTCAGTGAGCAGTTTTTGAGGTATTGTACATAACCTTTCAAATCATCGACATTTGTGTCAGTCTTATTGGATGTATGATGGCGACATCGGAAGCAAGAGCAGTGTTACACCAATTAGACGCCACGAGGCACTGCTGGTCTGATGTGATGTCATAACAGATTTCACTGTTATTCAGGACGTAACGGGACAATACACTGACCGTAAACCCAAGCATGTTCGACGATCTCGGGACACGCTTGGTGATGGTGCTAATATTCCCGTCCCGGCTTCATTGTAAGGCTTCGGTCCCACAGGAGAAGCAGACAAGGTGGTACTTACGTTCACTTCAGTGATAGCAATGTCAACGACGCTACCGACCACAATTAAGGCATCAAACGTGTTCCACGCGTCGGTGAAGTAGTGCTGTTAACGCAACACGCAAGAGGGGGAGGTCGAGGAAATGCAAACAGACAGAGGAGACGAAACAAAGAAGAGATGGATGTTGTATGAGGGTGACGACGATGAAGAGTCAGCGGGGGAACGCCAGAGAAGGAAAGAAAGAAAAAAGTAGCCATTAAGACCAGAAAAATCAATAAGAAAGCCTGAGTGTGTCTAGTTGGTATCTGTGGTCAGCAGAAATAGCAGGCCAAACAGCCTGACCAGGGGCTGCCTTTAGTGAGGTGAAGTGTCCAGAATGTTGCAGATAAAAATCCTTTAGGAATAGACATTACTATCTATTGTAGCTGTCGAGCTGTAGTGTAAATGTGCATGTCATATAGCTAGCCTACTGGTTAGAGATTTGGGCCGGTATCCTGAAAGTTGTACGCCAGAATCTCCAAGCCAACAAGCCTAACATTAATTGCTCTCTGGATAGGGAATGGTTTTTCTTTTGAAAATTCATCTGAACGTTCTGCGACAGTACAGCTTCCATCAGACCCAACAACAAAACAGACGGGAGCAGAAAGGCGAGTGGAGAGAGAGGGCGTGGCCTGGCGGGGCCCGGGGAGGGGCTTACTCACGTCAATCTCACTAAGCACAATGTCTACTATGCTCCCCATGACCACCATGGCGTCGAACACATTCCAGGCGTCCCCAAAATACCCCTGAGTGAGGGCGGGGCAGCAGGTAGGGGCAGGACAGGGCAGGAAGGGGGTAGGTGGAGGTTAATAGAAACACACTGCATCGACTAACACTGGGCAACTGGTCTCATCTTATGTACTAACGTCAAATGTTATCTATTCATCCGTCCCACTGCATGAGTGGGCTTCCAATGTGGAGGCATTAGAAGGTTGTAGCCAGGTCATTTAGAGTTCCCAGACATGCACCAGTAGCTGAGAGTCAGAGAGAAAGGCCTTAAGCACTGCACCACACCACTCAGGCTCTTACTGGGTCCCTGTCCTTCTTCTCCACACACAGCTAGGGGCCAACGGGTACCGGAGGGGGCAGGGTTCCGGCAGGAGGTGGTGAGGAGTGGCAGGTGGTGGTGAGGAGTGGCAGGAGGTGGTGAGGAGTGGCAGGAGGTGGTGAACAAGTTAGCAACCAACAAATAAAGATACTATAGAGGAAAGAACCAAACCTAATGGGTGGAGACCTACAGGTTGAAACCAGTCAAAGAGTAAGTCTGTCCGGGATGGGAAACACACCCCTACAGTGTCCTCCATCCTCATTGACTCCCTCCGCTAGGACGAGCTAAAGAGGCTACTAAGAATCGCCTTTGAATTCAATAAGCTTCGTCTTACCAAGACAATATGACAGTTGCCTAGAATGCGAACTGAGGTCAAGTTGCTCAGGTAAAACCATCAGGAGAAGACATGCCACCGTGGGTCCTTTACCCTGGGCTTGAATGCGATCAGTTTGATGACCATCTCTGCGGTGAAAACGGCCGTGAAGATCATGTTGAGGATGTCCATCACATAGTTGAATGTCGCGGACTGGCCGTAGTGCTGCAGAGAGGAGATGGACATGGGCAGGGACACATGTTACCATCCCTCCCGACCAACTCATGTCCTGTGAAAGTGTTCGGTTGAGCCTGTCCTCACCTGCACAGCCAGACACAGAGTGTTCAGCATGATGAGGACGAACATGATGTACTCAAACCCGGTGGAGTTGACCACGTACCAGAACTTGTACTGGTAAGGGTTCTTAGGGATGTACCTCCTCAGTGGACGGGCCTTCAGGGCGTACTCCACACACTGACGCTGTAGAACACACACACACACGCAGTTGTACGTATAAAATAAATGTTCTCCCTAACAGACACGCAACTTTGCAAAATAAACTCTCCATTTTGATGTTCCTCACAGATTGTATCTGTTCTTATGAATGAACCTGAGTTACATGTGACTGTTGTATCTGGTCCAAGAGAGAGTAGGAAGAGCGCAGGCGGACAACTCTGGAGGGAAACATGAAGTTGCGCCGTCGTGCTTCACACCATTCATTATATTACAGAAGGACGGTCTAATTGAACATTAGTAACCTAAATGTAGAAATCTCCCATCCCACTCCGCCCCCATTCATATTATCTAGAGGTGAGAGAACAGTTAATGTCTTTCCCTCATGTGACCACCAGAGAATTAATAAAAAATCCCTTCATATTTAATAGTAACTTTGTGGACATATTTATAGAGATTTGTCAGTTAACTTCTAAGACACATCTTCAAAACATCTTCTACCTCTTAATGTGGCATGAACACAACTAGACATGATGTCATCAGATTGTCACACCTCAGTCCAGCCGGCTCATGTAGGCTAACGTTGCACACGTTAGTTTTCCCACATCCAGGGAAACCGAGCTGCACTCTCTTTTGCACTTTCGCAAATCATGAAGCGCATTTCTGCCCACTCGCTCCAACAGCAGACAAACACATTCTGTGCCCAGGGTACGGTGGTCAACATACAAACTACATTCATTATATAAACAACATACATTATACATATTATACTGACTACATCAGAAGAATGTGTGTGAGAAGTGCTAGTCACAACGCCACAGAAGTCACACACACAAGTCTGACCTGGTTCTTGTCCAGCTCACAGTTCTTGTACTCTTTTTCTCCCTGCTCCTGGAAGGTGACGATGACGAAGCCCACAAAGATGTTCATCATGAAGAAAGCGATGATAATGATGTAGATGATGAAGAAGATTGATATCTCTATGCGGTAGTTGTATATGGGGCCCAGATTCTCCCTGTTAGAGTCAATGGCCTTGTAGAGCAACCTGAGAGACGGAGATGGGGAAAGACCACTGAAAGGTCAAATATTTAATATCTAATCGAACATTTGAGTGTGAACTTTCTATCTGAGATCTGGAATTAAGGACTCAAGGACCAAGATCTTGTGGTAAGAAATTTGACCTCAAAAATCCCAAAGGCAGTTGTGTGAACCATAATGCTGATTTATTATTAGTCATTATCATTTAAAATAATGTATGCGGGGACAAATCAGACCTATGAACGTCCCACATAAATACAAGTGGTCCACACTCTGACCCACAAGACCTTAGATGGTCCTGCAACCCGGTTCACAAACCACAAACCACCCAACTCTGTCCCACAAGACCTTAGATGGTCCTGCAACCCGGTTCACGAACCACAAACCACCCAACTCTGTCCCACAAAAAATATGACAATAAACAAATCTTAGTAATTGTAGATTACATTTGGCTTTAACCGACAGCACACTGTGGCATGCTATTTGACCACAATGTACAGACTAGAGCCATGCTCTACAGTGTGAGACTCTCTTAAGGGAAAACTCTCCACAAAACTCAACTCCCATTCCCAACATCCAGCCAAAAGTAAAACAAAACACAGTAAGACATGCACATTTCCCTCAAATTGGACCCCCCCAAAAAAAGGATATATATGTATAGATATGTTCCTATATCTACATGGGATTCTAAAAGAATAGTCAATAGAGAACAAACACAAAAGTAAATCAAATCTAAGACTATATTTATCAGTTAATTTATTTTCCTTTTACAATCTCACACAAATGTCAGCCAGTTAAGCAGGCCCCAGAGCAGCAGGCAAGGAGCCAGCAGTTGAATTTCAATGACTTGTGAACGTAAGAGAGGAAGAAAGAGAGTGTTGGGGAGATGGAGGCTGAGGACACATTGACATATGAGTGTAATGTCCAGTGGGAGGAGCTTCTTACGCAGGCCATCCCTCGAAGGTGGACACCGTGAACAGAGCCATCATGGCCATCAGCACATTGTCAAAGTTGAACTCGCTGTTGTGCCACAGTCTCTTATGAATAGTGGGCTGGTTGACGTCTCCGTCCTTATAAAGGATGAAGGTGCCTCTGGGAGGGTAGAGGTTGGAACAAACAGGGTTAGAGGTTAGAACAAACTGGGCAAAGAGTTTAGAAAACACAAGGCTTAGAGTTTAGAACACACAGGGCCTAGAGTTTAGAACGCACTGGGAATAAAGTTTAGAATACACAGGGCATAGAGTTTCGAACAAACAGGGCTAAGAGGTTAGAGCACACAGGGTATAGATGTTAGAACATGCAGTATATAGAGGTTAAAACACTCAGGGCTTAGAGTTTAGAACACACAGGGCTTAGTGTTTAAAATGCACAGGTCTTAGAGGTTAGAACACACAAAGATTATAGGTAAGAACACACAGGGTTTAGAGTTTAGAACACACAGGGCTAAGAGGTTAGAGCACACAGGGTTTAGATGTTAGAGAGCGCAGTGTATAGAGGTTAGAGCACACAGGGCATAGAGTTTAGAACACACAGGGTTTAGAGGTTAGAGCACACATGGTTTTGAGGTTAAAACACACAGGGCTTAGTGGGGAGAGGACAGGGTATAAGCTTAGTTCCAACAAGAAAACAATTTGAATAACGTGTTATAGTATAAATGCGCTCTTTATGGGCAACATGCTAAAATCAAACACCCAACACAATACATGAACAATAAATGGTATAAAATAAATTATGTCAGTTTGTTGTGTATAGACAAATAAAAGTCATCAAGCCACTGACTTGCATTCATCAGGGCTGGACTTGGCTTCATCTGTGCAGCGGTAGAACTTCCCCTGTGAAGCACAGCAAACGCTCTTTACAACAAAGACACATTCATTATGACACACCCTGCTTCTTCTAATCTGGCGTCAATGTACTGACCTCAGAGGCAGTGTCAAGGTGCTCATTGCAGACGCAGTGTTAAAATGCTGATAGTGTAGGCAGGGTAAAATGGTGACCTCAGAGGCAGTGCTAAGGTGCTTATTGTGGAGGCAGTGTTAAGTTGCTGACCTCAGAGGCAGTGCTAAGGTGCTTATTGCGGAGGCAGTGTTAAGGTACTGGGCTTAGAGGGAGTGTTAAGGTGCTTTTTGCAAAATCAGGGTGCTTATTGCGGAGGCATTATTAAGTTGCTGACCTCAGAGGCAGTATTAAGGTGCTTATTGCGGTAGTAGTCTTATTTTGCTGACCTTAAAGAGTTGTACTCCTATGCAGGCAAACATGAACTGCAGCAGTGTGGTGACGATCATGATGTTGCCAATGGTCCTGATGGCCACAAACACACACTGAACAACATGCTGTTGGGGACAAAGGTCAAAGGTCAGAGGTTAACACAATCTATCTGACATGCAATAACTATAAATCTCATCAAATGACAGAAAGATCAAATCCCTGAGCAGGGCAGGTTAACATATGGCTGTCCTTGAGCAAGGCAGTTGACCATAAGTGCTTCTCGTTAGATTATGAGGAGAAGAGCTAGGTTAAAAAAAGGAGGAGGAGGCTGATGTAACTACAGGAGTAGGGTGAGGTAACTAAAGGAGGAGGAGGGCTAAGTAACTAAAGGAGGAGTGCGAGGTAACTAAAGAAGGAGAAGGAGAGCTAGGTATCTAAGGGAGATGGAGAGCTAAGGGAGAAGGAGAGATGAGTAAAGAAAGAGAAATCCACTGGATGACCTTGAGGCCCTTGGCTCTGTTGATGGCCCTCAGGGGCCGGAGCACCCGGAGGACTCTCAGAATCTTCACCACTGAAATGGCAGAGGACCTGAAAGAAGCACAACCACAGATTCTCACCGTCACTGGCCTGCTCTCTGTGCTCCAACAGCAATGAATGGACAAAAACAAGTGTTGGGACAGAGAAAGAGACAGTGGGAAAAGAGAAAGAAAGAAAGAAAGAAAGAAAGAGGGAGACAGAGAGGGTGAGAGGGGGATAGAGGATGAGCAAAGAGGAGAGAGGGTGGAGAGGGTGGAGAGGGTGGAGGGGGCAGCAGATACTTACTGGATGCAGAAGGAGACCAGAGAGACCCCCACCACCAGCAGATCCAGCAGGTTGAAGGTGTTCCTGCAGAACGCCCCTTTATGGAGGAACGCTCCGTACGTGGTCATCTGCAGGGAAGGGCCAGGCGGGTTAGACCAAAAACAGACCCCAACAAACACACGCATCAGAACACACACACAGACAGACGGAGCACACACAGGAACACACTCGGTCCCGCCCCCCCCCACACGTTTCCACACTCGTATAGATCACTCAATTTCAGGGTGGCGAGCTCAGAGCAGAAAAACAGGAGGCTAGCAGCTAACCGTCGCCACCCCACGGCACGGGGCTACATGAATGTAGTAGTGAGCCATTCGTTTAGCAATCGGCTAACATACAGGCTCACCGGCGGCACAGAGAACAAACATGCAGTTCATTACCGCCGTGTGAGAACAGTTACCCTATTTACCACCTGAGTGGAAAGACAAGGAGGCTAATAGCGATTGGAAAACCGAATCCACTCACTGACACATTCATGTACGGCCGTTTCCCTTAAAGCACATTCCTTCATGTTCTTTAATCGCTTGGATATGAGGGAGGGGGACAATAAAGCAGCTCCCAATTCAAAATCCAGACTTCAGCAGGCAGAGAAGTAGACAACGCAGTGAAGGATCTAATGTCCTGAGTGCATGGAAATATAGTGACCAGCTGAACCTCTGGAGAGAGAGTGAGAGAGAGAGAAGGGAGGGAGTAGAGAGAAAGAAAGAAGGAGGGAGGAAGTAGAGAAAGAAGGTGGAAGTAGAGAAAGATGGAGGAAGTAGAGAAAGAAGGAGGGAATAGAGAAAGAAGGAGGAAGTAGAAAAAAAAGGAGGAAGTAGATAAAGAAGGAGGAAGTAGAGAAAGAAGGAGGAAGTATAGAAAGAAGGAGAAAGTAGAGAAAGAAAGAGGAAGTAGAGAAAGAAGGCAGAAGGATCAAGCAGAGTTAGATCACAAGAAAACCAAAGAATTCAAGCAGGACGTCTTCGATCCTAAGTTGTCAAATGAGAAACCCTTGTTCTCTCTTTCCATTGTGAAACATGTTTCCCAAGCTGTGCCCTCATGATGTGGTCCCTGGACAGCAGTGGGCTGGGTGGGCCCCCCTGACGGGTCCAAAGGAAACACTACATTTCCATGCACTCAGCCTGTCAGGGGAAAGCCCATGCTCGACATGAACATGGTTGGTTTGCCCCCTCTTTTATGACTTTAAGCTATCGGAAAATCAGTAAGCCCAGTATGAGATATGGAATTGGCTTTGGCTTCAAATGTTTATAAAAAAACAAAAACTCTCCCAAATGATGACAAGCTCAACTTCAGTCAAAGCTATGCATCCTAACGGTGCATTTAAATGTGTTTCCTTGCTCAAAGAGTTGCATTATATTTTTGGACTAGCAAAAAAATTGTTATCGGTTTATTTCCTGAAAAACCTATTAAACTCAACGTTGACGTTCCCAAACATGACAGACAAGATGACACCAACATTGTGGGTAGTTTGTCTTTGTTTCCTTCCTGGAATTAGTTTGTTGAGCAGAGAAATTCAACAACACTTGCATTAGCGTGTAGTAGCCAAAGATTTATCTTAATGTTTCCCAATCCTGCTCCCGGGGCTCTGAAGTGGGGCTTGGGTGATTCCTTTTGACACCACAGAATCAAGAGCGCAGACAACTGTGCACACCTTCGGGGCCTCAGGACCAGGATTGGGAAACACAGAATGAACTAATGATGATGCGTGTTAGGCTGCGCTAGTTAAAAGAGGTGCCGTGGAGTGAAAAGAAAAGAAAACAAGGCAGGTAGAACTGTAGTGGCAGCAGGTGACACACAAGGGTTGAATGCAGCAAGGTGCTCTGTCACCATTAACGAGGGTTACCTTCAACACGATCTCAAATGTAAACATACTAGTGAAGACATAATCTGCATAGCCTAGGACCTGGAAGGCAACAAGACACGGGGGGCATATTACTGTGGGGGCAGTTAGTGGACAGCACAGGGAGACGGACACAGGCCATTTACCTTCAACAGGATCTCAACAGTAAAGATAGCCGTGAAAGCATAGTCAAAGTAACCAAGTATCTGCGAAAAGCAACGTACATGTTTAACAAAGAGTGAACAGGTTAGAAATGCAGGTGTGTAAATCAAAGGCATTAGAAACACAGTAGCTGATCCATGTGTGCAGAAAAGAGTATAAAAAGAACATTAGCATCATGAAGATAATCAATCAAATCCAACTAAAATTATAATGCATTATTTTTCCTTGTATAATTTCATTAAGATCACACTCCTGATGGCATCCACCCCCCACAATGACCTCTTGAAGCTAATCTTGACTTTAATTTAGTACAATTAGTTAAAATACTGAAACTCAATGAATGAAAGTCAATGAATCTGCTGCATCAGAGGTTCATGGTGAAGTTCACAATGTCAAAAACAAAAAATAATAATAATTTAATACATTTCAATAACCTTACAAAATATAACTTCCAAATCAAGACAGAATATATGTTTACTTTAGCTTCACATCATGTGGTACTATGCAACTAAGTAATTTCTGTAAACTACACATTTAAACTACACATTTGACAACATCATTTTAAGTGAGACAGAAGGTCCTGGCACTTACGATGTTGCGTGCAGAGAAGTTGCGTATGGGGTCTTCTGCAGCCAGCGACACGGAGCTCAGCATGATGAACACCAAGATGAGGTTGGTGAAGATGTGGTGGTTGATGAGTTTGTGGCATCCCACCCGAATCCTGACCCACACACAAGACAGGATGGCAAAACAAAAGCTCTGAGGACAGGCACAAGAAAACGTGTGATAACGGTGTGTGTGTGTGTAACCTACGGGTTGGTCTTGCTGAAGATGAAGAAGGCGCTGCCATCAGGGATGGGGGTGATCTTCTCCTTCTTCACCAGATCAGAGATGGCTGGACGGGGGCCCGCTGGAGCCTCCACATCCTCCTCCTCTTCTGATGAAAGACCAGTCACAGACCAGTCACAGACACACAGTCACAGACCAGTCACCCACACACACAGTCACAGACCAGTCACCCACACACACAGTCACAAACCAGTCACACACACAGTCACAAACCAGTCACACACACAGACACAAACCAGTCACACACAGTCACAGACCAGTCACACACACAGTCACAGACCAGTCACACACACAGTCACAGACCAGTCACACACACAGTCACAGACCAGTCACACACACAGTCATAGACCAGTCACAGACAAGTGACAGACCAGTCACACACACACAGTCTCAGACCAGTCACTGACAAGTGACCGACCAGTCACTGACAAGTGACAGACCAGTCACACACAATCACAGACCAGTCTCACACACACGGTCACAGACCAGTCACAACCAAACATTGACCAGTCACATACACAGTAACCGACCAATCATATGCATAGACATTATGCCACACACACAGGTACACAGGCCAACACACACACATCCACACACACACACAGGTGCACAGTCAAACACACCCACCCACACACACACGCACAGAGGTACACAGGCAAACACACACATATCCACACACACAAGGTACACAGGCAAACACACACACATCCACACACACACAGGTACACAGGCAAACACACCCACCCACACACACACACAGGTGCACAGGCAAACACACCCACACACACAAGTACACAGGCAAACACACCCACCCACACACACACACACACAGGTGCACAGGCAAACCCACCCACACACACAAACACACCCACACACACACAGGTGCACAGGCAAACACACACACGCCTGTTAGTTCCATGTACCTGCAACATTCTCGTCTTCCTCCTCCGCTGGTTCCTGTATTAAATTCAACCAGTGTGAGTTGCCATGTATTCTATGTAACCTTTATGCAGTCCAACGCACAACGTGTTGTTTTAAATGCCAACAACAAATCAATGGACCCAAACCCAAATGTTGTACCTCTTCCTTCTTCTCTTTTTTGTCTCCCGGAGTGAGGGACTCAGCGTCTGCCAGGTTGTCCACAGCAATAGCCAAGAAGACGTTCAGCAGGATGTCTGGGCAACGTGATCCATCAAGGACAAAGGGAATATCCACTCACCCAGAAGCTTCAGACTGGCCACAGAGATCAAGTGAAGTACGGGCAAGTTCCGCAGAAAAAATTAAAGTGATGGATGGTAAGTTTTTGGTTTTAGGCCTTTTGGCTAATACTTACAGTATCTCTCATGGACAGACTACTTCATTAAAAATGGTACTGTAAATCTGTAACGAACCAACGATTAACTTGAGAGTAGTCAAGTAGAATACATTTCAGAGCTTTAGACAAATCCCCTATTTCTAAGGTGTTAGCGGTTTTATCATTTCGGAAGAGGAGATATGGCTCATCAACCTTGCTAATAGTTTTCACACAGAAAGGGTGCAGCACATCATTCTAGGTTACAGAACACAAATGGACCCAGAACTTTAGAGTAACTACGCAGAACTTTAGTTCTGGGTAATCGAGATTTTTCCAATCAAAATGCCAAACTCTGGAGGGAGTCTGGATAAGAGGAGGCTAGCGGGACTTTTGATGTGGCTGATGACTCAGTCCAGCCATTATAACAGGCACATCCCGGGTTCTTCACAGCAGAAGGCCATGAGAACCAACACTAGTCAGGGCGGATTGGGATTACCTGGCCTAAGGGAGAGAGGATGAGTGTGGTACAGGAAGGATACAGTTTCCGCAGATGAAAAGGATGATGAAGTAGAAGGAGACAATCATCCCTGAGGAGGAAGGCCCACCGTAGGCCATGATGCCATCATACATCACAGCGTTCCAGTCCTCACCTGTCAGGATCTGGACACAACACACTCAGGACCTGGACACAACACACTCAGGACCTGGACACAACACACTCAGGACCTGGACACAACACACTCAGGACCTGGACACAACACACTCAGGACCTGGACACAACACACTCAGGACCTGGACACAACACAC
>JACXGK010010274.1:6838-18337 GCA_016801125.1 Novumbra hubbsi | reverse complement strand
GTCCTCTGGTTGTATATGTTACCAGGTCCTCTGGTTGTGTATGTAACCAGGTCCTCTGGTTGTGTATGTAACCAGGTCATTTGGTTGTATATGTTACCAGGTCCTCTGCCCCATAGTATGTCATTGAACCATAGAAAGACATGGGTTACATGTACACCTGGTTTGTAATGTGCAGTTAATGTGCTTAAATTACATGTTCTATAAGCCTGCAAATTTTGTACCTGATAAGAACACGCGATTGAGTGATTAGGTAAAAGGTCTTCAATGTGGTGCCAATCACAGTCTAGCGGTAATAAGGTTGTGTTATTGCTTGTGTGTGTGTCTGTGAGTGGGGGGGTGGGAGTCCTTGGAAGGGAAAGGCATGCTGGAGCTAAAGCTCTAATTAATCTGGCGGACCCCTGCCGGCCACAAAGTCCTCCTCGCGTTGCTCCGTGCCTGGGCCCACCCGCACCAGCACACCACTGGAGCGCATTGCAGGGAGGCCTGGGGATGAGCTGCAGCTGGCTAAGCACAGAACCGCGCTGAAACCCTTTCAGGCATTTTCTGAATTTGCGGTTAACCCTGTACGCTCGGATGTGAGTATGGCACGGGGCGAGTTGGCGGGGGGGGGGGGGTGTTTGTGGGGCACTGGCGGGGCTGTGAGAGGAGATGTTTGTCGAGGTGGTGAATATGTTTCCCTTTGTGTTTATCCCTTAACCACAAGAGCACATGTCCGCAAACAAGTAAATGGATTCCAATAGTAATGGGAGGAGGGTCTGCGGCCTGCGTTGTGGCTTGGAGGGGGTGTGTGTGTGCGAGCGCTCCTTTGGTGTGTCTCCTTACACTCTCCAAATGTCTCCCTCACTCCCCCTCATTCTCGCCCAATGCTTTATTGAGACACAGGCACCACCTGACGGAGCCATCCACCATTTATGCTGCGTGTGATGTGACGTCTGCCGCCCGCAGGATCTCCCCATGTGCCTCTCATTAGCAGGGCTCGTAAAAGGAGATATGTCCTGGAGGATGTTACGGGGTGGAGAATCCCCCACGGAGGGTGTGTGTGTGATGAGCACGGTGGAGGCCAGGGGACGTTTTTATTAAGCACTGATTTATCTGATAAGTGGAGTGGAGCTGGGGAAGAGGGGAGTGGGTGGGGTGTCGTAATAAACCTGTTTGGCCCAGTCCAGAACGCCATCGGAGTAGCTTGTAGCTAGCCAAGTCCGAGTTTAAGGGTCTGGCCTCGCTCTTTCTCACCGCTAGTTTTTTTTTTTCTATATATGTGTGCATTCGTGTGTGTGTGTGTGTGTTCACGGCCCGCGACGTGGTTCTGAGTAACAGGAGTCCGGCTCTACACCGTTGGATAGGAGGGGGAGGATTGAAACAATCAACACTTCTCTCGCTGCACATTTGCCTGCCCTTTGGCCCTTATCAGTCTGGCACTATTAAAATGTTAATGTCATATTTTAGTCAAAGTGGGGGAGTAAAGGGAGATATTATGGAAAATGCACTGATGAAGAAACTAAATCAATTTTTTGGGGGAAGCAGTCAAGTCAGCAGAGTCTTCCACACACACACAGCCCCCCCCCCCCCCCCCCCCCCCCCCCCCCCCCCCCCCCCCCCCCCACACACACACACACACTCGCACTCTGACATTAACACACATAGCCCTTCTTTGCATGAAATTTCACATTTGTATCCAGCTAACATATGGCGTTTTTTTAAAGATGGTCTTATAATGAAGGTCATTATACAGGTTGTATTATGAACATCGTATTATGAAGGTTACCATGGATGAGTTAACGGTTTTATTTAAAGACTCGGGACCTATGTAGTCTCCACGTCAACAGTGAAGAGGCGGCGTTTGGATGCTGGCCTTCTAGGCCGTCTGGCCAATAAAGAAGTGGGCCAAAGAACACAGACACCGGAAGGAGGAAGAATGGGAAAGAAGGCCAGCGTCTTTGAGTGGCCTCTTCACGGTAGACGTTGAGACTGGTGTTTTGTCGGTTCTATTTAATGAAGGTGCCAGTTGAGGACCTGTCAGACGTCTGTTTCTCAAACTAGACACTCTAATGCCTCCCACATCTCTTTCTATTCTGGTTGGAGCCAGCATGCTCTGTTCTGTGACGGGAGTAGTACAAAACATTGTACAAGACCCTCAGCTTCTAGGCAATTTCCCGCCTTCATTTCTCCGAACAAGAATAGACTGACGAGTTTTAGGAGAAATTTCTTGGTTTTTTGGGCCATTTTGAGCCTGTAATTGAACCCACAATTGTTGACACTTCAGATACTCAACTAGTCTTAAGAAGGACAGTTTTTTTGCTTCAGCACAACATATTTCAGCTGTGATAACATGATTGCAAAAGGGTTTCCTGATGATCTATTAGAAAATGCAACGTGACTTTGGAACACAGGGCTGATGGTTGCTGATAATGGGCATCAAATCTGCCATTTCCAGCTATAATAGTCATTTCCAACGTTATCAATGTCAACACTGCATTTCTGATGAATATGATGTTATCTCAGAAGGCAAAATGTTCTGTTGTAGACCCATACTTTATAGCAATGTTCCTTATCTATAGAGGAATTTAAAAGCGTGTGTACTGCATTCAGGGTAATAAAAAAATCTCAATGACAACAATCAAGTTGTAAATCAACTGTGCTTTGGAAAGGCCCGTAAAAGGCTATTCTCTTATTCTCTCATTTCATGCTTTGGAAACACTTCCATTTTGTAGCTCCAACCATGCTGGACAGTAATTTTTTAACAAGACAACTTAGAAAAGAGGTTGTCAGCCCTGAAGTCATTTCTTCTCCGAACAACAAACATGACACATTTTTCTTAGACATTTCCTTTGGGAGAATGTAATGTACTTATTTGTACATCAAGAGGTTCAGGTACTAGGAACTTTTCTGTTGCTTGTGTCTTTTCTTTAAACGTTTATTTTGACAAAACACTGCATTCCACAAGCCGTATACAATACATAATGCCTCTTGCACACAATCTGAAACACAGGACCTCTCCATCACAAACACACACAGCTATTAATATTGTGATGTTGATGATGTCACAGCATTTTGTTGGGAGTGACAGTTGACCTCTGGTTAATTCAAGTCAATACAGAACAAATGTCTTCCTTTTAAACAGATTGACTTTATGGGTAAATGGAACCAGATATGATGAACCAAGGGTTGTTAAAGTGCAGTGTCACCGGACCTCCAACCATTCACACCATGAGAAAGGGTTGTGTCCTTATTGAAATATGGTACATTATTTTGTGTGCGCGTCATCTATCAATGTTAGTGTGTGTATTGCAGGATCAGTCAATGTTGGCCACACATTTTTCTGTTTTACTTATAATTGATAGATATGTGTCTAACACATTGCTTTCGACAACCCTGTCTCCCCAAAATAATTGCATAAAATCCCCCAAAATACAGATAGCAATTAAGTGCAAATCGTTTATTGTTGAAAGTAGTACAATGACACATGTTATTGCTTGTCTTTGTAATCCTTTTTATTCATGCCCGTTTTGAATATCAAGCCAGCAACAGGTTTCAAACAAGTTAACAGGGGCGTGTTTACCACCGCGTTGCATCCCCCGATCTTTCAGCAATACTCTGCCAGCGTTTGGGAACTGAGGAGGCCAGTTGAAGTCGGCAGCATCTCTGGATCTTATTTATATATGGTTTCCGCTTTGCATGTGTTCATGTGACAAAATAGTTAAAGTTATGTTATTGCTACAGTAATGCCATCCCCTCATCCATCCCATAATGAAACAAGGAGAGATCAGCCCTGGCTTGGTGTTTGAAGAGCAGCAGACATGAGAGAAGATCTAGTTATCTGCTAAGACAACGATGAGGGGAATGACATGAAGTCATCTCTAGTAGCACAAGCTCCTACTTTCAGAAAAATACGTTTGACTGCATTTTGTGACTTTTTTTTACCTTTGTACGTCTAGAGGTCTCCAAGTGTTGAGTTATTGGAAATAGGTATAATAAGTTGAGGAATACATTACCTTTTTAAATTGAGATTTTTGTGACATAAAGCGGAAAACGACATAATGTATCTATAGTGACTGGGTGATAATAACTGGAATAACAAATTAGCCACAGGAACTAATAACAACACATGGGCCGGTGTCTATCTGCATTTTAATAGTTATTTTAAAAGCCTATCTGTTGAAAACCTGCCATTGCATGTCTGCCTGCACTGCATCAATGACACGTCCCACAATTACTTTTTATGAACAAACTCCTATTTACTTTCCGCCGCATATATGCGCATGTAATTATCTCCGAAAAGGCTGTGCTAACTAAAACCATGGGTCTGGTCTATGTCTTAAAAAGCTCTTTCTCTCAAAACGGCCCTGTCGTAATGCTCCACAGCTGCCTGTCAGCCCATATGGAGCCAGTGTGAGCTTTGAAGGATATTAATGGTTAAATCAATGGGATGAAACGAGACCTATCAATGGCCTCGCGCTAACGTTGGGCTACCACCTCCATTACTACTGCTACTGCTACCGGGGCCCACGATCTGAGCGTGCTTCTGGCCGGCTCGATGGCAAAAATGTCCTCTCTAATATGATATGTGATCTGTGTCGCTACTCGCTAGCAGTTTGACGGGTTAAAGAACCTGAGAACAGACTAGGGCATTGTGGGAATGGTGACACGGCGAACGGTCGGCGGCCATTCTGGGCCATATGTATCCCGTTAGGTCGCCCTCTTTCATAATTTGTTTACATGCTCCATTGAAAGTTGAAGTTCTTGTAAACGGCCCTCTCGGCTTACAGATGTTAGACAGAGCTTGGTTGGGGAATGACCGTGCTACAGCTCCACATCTCTCTCCCCTTGTCTTTCTGCCATAGTTCAAGCTTTCTCTCAGGCTCCCACTCTCTCCATCTCACCTCTCCGCTCATTCTCACTCACTGTCTCCCTCCATCTCTGTGTATCTGTCTCTTATGCTACACTTTCTTTTTCTTCCTCTGGCTCTCATTTCCCCCCCCCCCCTCTCTCTCAGCTGTCAGTCAACACTCTCCTGTCTCTTTCACGCTCTTTCCCAACTCCCCTCTCACTATGCCTTTCTCTGTTCTGTCTGTTTCCACCCACACAGCGTTACATTTTCATCTTGCTGAAAAGCTCCTAGCTCACCTTCCTCTCTTTTTTCAACAACAAGAACCCCGAAACCCCAGACACAACCATCTCTGTCTCTTTGCTACAACTAAAAACACCAGACACAACCATCTCTGTCTCATTGTTATACCTAAATACACCAGACACAACCATCTCTGTCTCTTTGCTACAACTAAAAACACCAGACACAACCATCTCTGTTTCAATGTTACACCTAAAGACACCAGACAAAACCACCTCTGTCTCATTGTTACGCCAAACACACTAGACACAACCATCTCTGTCTCATTGTTATACCTAAATACACCAGACACAACTATCTCTGTCTCATTGTTACACCAAACACACCAGACCCAACCATCTGTCTCATTGTTACACCTAAACACACCAGACACAACCATGTCTGTTTCATTGTTGTCTCTTTCCCTCTGTTTCTCTTTATCTGAGGAATATGAAGTTTCCACACTCACAGAGCCTGTCAATCTCATCAGATTTTCAGTTAGAGAGAATAGGAGGGGGAAAAGGAAGGAAAAGGGGTATTTGTTTTCACAGTCCAGTTTTGAATCCCTCGTTAGATCATGCAAGCATTCCTGTGTGAGACAATGTAGCAATGCTTTGTTGCCTCTTCACAGAGAGTCAGAGAGGTAGAAGAAGATACACGGGGGAGAGCAAGAAGTCCCCAATGGAGCAGAGATAGAAACAGAAAGATAGGGAGAGAAATGGGGGGGACAGCCAGTCAGAGGATATGAGGGGGGAGATCTAGCACTATTATGAGGTCTACTGGCAAGACACACACACACACACTCAAACTGGGACTCAATTGTTGGGTAGATTTGCAGATGTCTGCATTCATTTGGATATATGACACTGGAATGTAGGGAGACCCGCCGGTCAGAACAGCACACAGCACTCTCTTCCCGTGACGTACATCATGTCATATAACAAAGTTATGGCCGCCGCTCAGCAAAGCAGAGGACCACCCGGTGAAGACCCTCGAACGGCAGTCTTGTACTGGACTTGTCCTGGCCAGGAGGGAAAGGGGGACCGATGGAGAGAGCGAAACCAAACAGATGGATGGGAAAGAGAACAGAGACAGAGACACTACTGCCTAACGGGGCGAGACAACAGAACACGCAGACGGACACAATCAAACGACGGATTACAGGAATAGCGTGGGTCGTCTTGGCTCGGCCCAGCAGTCAGAGCACAGGGTGGATGAACACACCGCCTCGTCACCCCGGCGGCCCGGGAGAGAATGCTTGGTTCTGACCCTCCCCAACCCTGCCAGCTCCACCGCTGACCTCCCTCATACCCGCTGTCCTGTGCTCCGCTTAATTCTGCCTAATTACATTCCTCACTGACAGAAAGTTGGCCCCCGTCACACACGCGCACATCTGTACACGTGCACTCACACACACGCATGCAAAAACAAAACACATTCACACGCATACACACACACACACACACACCATGTACAGTAGATGGTCAGCATCTTCTCTTCCGGTGGATAGGTTGTGGACGTCCTCAGAGGGATATCAGACTGTTATCAGTCTGTAGAGACCGACGCTCCACTCCAGAGTCATGAATGTTCTCAGTCTCTAAAGACCGGTGCTCCACTCCAGAGTCATGACTGTTCTCAGTCTCTAAAGACCAGCGCTCCACTCCAGAGTCATGAATGTTCTCAGTCTCTAAAGACCGGTGCTCCACTCCAGAGTCATGAATGTTCTCAGTCTCTAAAGACCGGTGCTCCACTCCAGAGTCATGACTGTTCTCAGTCTCTAAAGACCAGCGCTCCACTCCAGAGTCATGACTGCTATCAGTCTGTAGAGACCAGCGCTCCACTCCAGAGTCATGAATGCTATCAGTCTGTAGAGACCGGTGCTCCACTCCAGAGTCATGACTGTTCTCAGTCTCTAAAGACCAGTGGCCCACTCCAAAGTCATGACTGTTATTGGTCTGGAAAACCAGCGGCCCACTCTAGTCATGACTGTTATCAGTCTGTAGAGACCAACGCTCCACTCCAGAGTCATGACTGTTCTCAGTCTGTAGAGACCAGCGCTCCACTCCAGAGTCATGAGTGTTCTCAGTCTGTAGAGACCAGCGCTCCACTCCAGAGTCATGACTGTTCTCAGTCTGAAGAGACCGGTGCTCCAATTCAGAGTCATGAATGTTATCAGCCCTTTAACGTATTAAAATGATGTTTTATTTGTATAAGAAACATCAACATATCACACATTCTTGTAGAATACTGTCATTTACTGGCCACCTGGTCCTATAACATGCATGGGTTATGTGATACAGTCCCAAACATGAAGGTCTCAGATGTCTCCTGCATGGCACTCCAACTAGATACATATCACTGGGCTTAGCTAGCTGAGGGGAAAAGGACGCTCCATTCTTTTATATGGCATAATACAGCTCTTGTGTTCCCGGGTAGACAAGGGCCCTTCTGCTCGCCCCCAAATCCCCGGGCTATCTTTCAAACAGTGATAGTTACGGAAATTAGTGGCGCAGAAATCCATAAGCGTCCGTCATCGGGGGTCTTATTAGCTGTCTTTGTGAGGTTATGAGGGGCGGACGGGCCGGCTGGACCGAGGAGGCTCATCCACACACACACACACACACACAGCCAGCTGTGTCAAGTCCCCAACACACTGTCACACTGACCAGATCGGACCACATTGCACACTGTACAGTACGGACGCGGATACATATGGACACGAAGCACACACTCCCCACGCAGCACACGCACACACACATACCGTACACACACACACACACACATACCGTACACACGCACACACACACCACCACACGCAGGCGGACGCGCATACATTCTCATTAATACACACACAAACAGCAATCATGCTATATTAACAGCTTGTGATATCCATGGCTGAGCCTCTCTCTGTGCTGGGTAATAGACTCAGGCAGACATGGCCATTGATTCCAATAATAACTACATGCTGGGTGGGGTACGTGGTGGGTTGGGGTAGTGTGTGTGTGTGTGTGTGGTAGTCAGGGACACGTCAGCCCAGGGTTCATCCATCTATGAAACAGGACATGCCAGTAATGGGAAAAAACAGTGTATGGCCTGGGGCACAGTATACAGGCAACTTATCAGGTTGAGAGAGAGAGCTGAACTTTGATGCGTTGCGGGTAAATATAATTCCATTATTTCTTCACAGCTGAGGAGATGAGGAGGGAGGGGCTGTGAACCGGGAGGCGTTGGGGAATAGCCGCTTTTCTGCTGAGTTGGCCGGTGTGCGGTTTTTAAATGAGCGGATGGTGGGGGGGGGGCTACTGGAGTGTCTACGTGTGGTTCTATCAGATGTCATTTGTGGCGTATATGACCAAACTCACATCGTAAACACAACGAATGCATCCACCAATAGGATCATTTATACCATTCCATACATATGACTTCCTACTTTCATTTTCAAATGAAACTAGGTATTCTCTGTAATAAACAACTGGTTTATACAGCATTGAGTCAGGTGTACTTGTTTGGTATTGCATTAGGTTTTCTTGTTATGAACTGAGTCAGGTATCCTTGGTTAGTGTTGAGTCAGATACACTTGCTAAGTATAAGGTCAGGTATACTTGTTAAGTATTGAGTCATGTATACTTGTTAAGTATTTAGTCAGGTATACTTGTTTAGTATTGAGTCAGGTATACATGTTAAGTATTGAGTCAGGTATACATGTTAAGTATTGAGTCAAGTATACATGTTAAGTATTGAGTCAGGTATACTTGTTTAGTATTGAGTCAGGTATACATGTTTAGTATTGAGTCAGGTATACATGTCAAGTATTGAGTCAGGTATACATGTTTAGTATTGAGTCAGGTATACTCCTGGATGAGCGGAGTGGGTATTGTAACCCAGTAAATGTATCAGAGAAAACAGGACTTGTTTACTTCACGTAAAATACAAAAACTATATAATGTTTGTAAGAACAATGTTTGTTTAGATCGCATCAATGATAAACACAAATAATACACTTTAGATAATAACGTAAATAATTATTAATGTGCCTGACTTTTTTAGTTTCGGATCCTAACTACTTTATTTTGGCAATTTAGATCATATAAAATACTCTCTTTCATGCCTGGTAATGTGCTTGGAGATAGGCCATGGGCATTTATGCGCTAACACACTGGAAAGTTGGAGGGCGCTCACCCTTGACTCGTGAAGGAAGTGGGGGGGTTCACACCGGCTGGGGTTAAGGGAGGGTTTTGGTGTGGTGGGGAGGGTGGGGGAGTGTGGGGGTGGTTGGCTTGGCCTGCAGGCAAAGACTATGGTAATGGAGGGTTGATGTGTGCCCCCTCCCATGGGGTCGGGGTTATGTTCACACCCCAACCCAGACCTGGAGTCAGACACAGCTGGTAGTGATGAACCCATATAGGTAGTCTATAAGAACATCAAGAGTTGTTCTACTGGTGAACCCATATAGGTAGTCTACAAGAACATCAAGAGTTGTTCTACTAGTGAACCCATATAGGTAGTCTAGTTAGTCTATAGGAACATCAGGGGTTGTTCTACTGGGGATCACATATACGTAGTCTATTGGAACATCAGGGCTTGTTCCACTGGGGAACCCATATAGGTGGTCTATAGGAACATAAGGGGATGTTCTAAGGATCCTGACACAGTTGTTCCTCTTCCCACTGTTCCAAGGTCTACACCAGCGTTCTTTAAAATAACCGGTCATATGGCAGAGGCAGGGCGACCGTGTGTCTCCTCTAAAGGAAAGATGAAGAGTGTGTGTTTGTGTCGCCGCGGGGTGCTGGCTATGATAGATCAATAGATGGTTTAATAACGGGAGGGAGAGAGACTGAGTAGCTAGCGCTGACGACTGGTCCCCCCCTGACCCCGCCCTGCTGGAGGTCACCGGCCCTTTCTCCTGTCCAATCATTTGGCTTGTCTGTTGTGATAGCCAGGGCAATGACTAACTCACCCCACCCCAGCCCCCTCCTTGACAATAACGGATGGTTTGTTGGTGGTGGAGAGGAAAAGGTCCCCCACCCGACACATCACTTTGCTGCCAAATCCTAACACCGGGAGGGGGGGTTGTGTGGAGGCCCCCTACATCTCCTTCTGTACCTTTGGCCCCCCAAACATATATATATTTCTGTCTCTCTCTTTCTCTCCGTCCCTCCCTCTGTCTGTAATCAAAACCAGATCCACGCCATAACAATCCCTGTTCTGGATGGCCTGTCTGTCACACTCTTTAAATGTTATCTCTTTCTCCTCCCTCCTCCCTCCTCTCTCCTCTCTCCTCTCTTCTCTCTCCTCTCTCCTCTCTCCTATCTCCTCTCTCGTTCTCCATGCACATCCACCCTTTCTCTTAAATAAAGGATGTTTAAACAGTCACTCTGAGGGAGAGCAAAAATCTGAAAAGAAGGGCAATGCATTTCGTGGACGTGTTCTCACGTCACTGCAACATGATCTGCCGTTGTGGTGCTCTGTCCGTCTCCACATTACAATTAAAGGCTCATCTCCTCCTAGCAATGTCAGAACATTGTTGTTAAGGATTTGCACGGAACTCTGTGGTTGCCTCCAGTGTTACCAGAAGTCTTAGCGTGGTCGCTATGTAGCCATAGTAGCTCAGAGTATCACTGTCAACCTGGAGAGGCCGAGAGAGAGGCTGGGAGGTGACCTGCCTCAAGGGGCTGAATCATTTCCTCTTTCTCTGTTCGCTGTACTTTCTTCCCTTCCCCCTTTCTTCCCTCCCTCTCCTAAAGTGCTGATCCCAGCCAAAAGCCTCCCAGACAGAGGCTGAGGGGAGAGAAGTAAGGGGATCTGTGAATGGTGTGAAAAGCATTAAGTGCCAGTAATAATTGGAAGCGAGCCTAGAGAATCCAAATATAATCTTACAGCAGGAACACTTGTAATACATTTGGTCTGGAGTCAGACCAGCTCGGAGCGACTGGGAGTGAACCAAAGAATAGGGGGAGGAAAAGGCCCGGCAGTGGTTTCAGTGAGTGGTGGAGGATTGGTGTGGGGTGGGGGTGTATCTTCCTAATAAGAGTCCCCACCCTCCACCCCCATCCATCCCCATTCACCTCTATAACTACCCCCATTTGGACCCAAGAAAAACACTTATGTTTTGCCTGGCACACTCTCCCCAAATCTTCCCTTTATTCCCCCGTGACTTAACCCCCTCATAACCTCCCGCATCCCACGTGGTTGTGTTTTAGTGCTGACAGACAGGAATCTGCTGACATGGTCTTGTTCTTGGGTTCTCTGCTAGTTCTAGGACAACAAGCCTGGGGCAGGGTAGCCTCCCAGTCGGGTTCTAGGACAACGAGCGTGGGGCAGGGTAGCCTCCCAGTCGGGTTCTAGGACAACGAGCGTGGGGCAGGGTAGCCTCCCAGTCGGGTTCTAGGACA